>SKCR01011781.1:0-53135 GCA_019454045.1 Zanthoxylum bungeanum | reverse complement strand
TAGTTTGAAACATATTTTCCTTGAGCCAAAATCTCTCAAAGCTTTCAACCTTTTTGATTCCACCATTGAAGACTTCTTCATCTTCTTGTCTTCTCCATTAATGGTGAGAATCGTTCTTTGATAAACCTTCAACATAACTTAACCCAAAATTCCTAATCCTTCAGAGTTCTTTAGGAGGAAGTTTGATAGTCGGAGTTTCGGCGTCAGAGGTGATACAATCTACTCAGAGACTTCAGAGGTTCTGAAGAAAACCGTGGGTCGCGGGCTTGAGGAGTTGCCTTGAGTTCTTACAGTATTGAGGTACTTGAGTCGGTGGAGTTGCCACCATAGGTCTTGACCATTGCTGTAAGTTATTCTCTATATAGTGGATTGGGCTGGTAGCCGATATACCCGGAGTGTTTTTTTACTCGCATGAGTTTTCCACTTCGTCACCAAAATTACTTGTGTTGATTTTGTGTGATTGATTTAATTTTCCGTAATTTATATTTTGCTTTGATTTGATATTGTGGATATTATTATTGTTGGATATTGTGGTTGCTTATTGAATTTCCATAGACACATTAATTAGGACTTGTCTTGATTAATTGTGATAAATTCCGCATAGGGTCAGAACCTTTGTGTAAAATCGAATTTTCATTTGGTATCAGAGCTTGAACTCGATCCTTGACCCATTAGTTATGGAACGTAGTCAACCCTTAAATTGTCTGCCATTTTTTAATGGCACAGAAAATTTACATTGGAAGGTTCGCATGTGAGCGTTCCTTAAGTCCTTAGATGAGAGGGTCTGGATGACTGTTGAACACGGGTGGAAACCTCCCATTGTTATTATTGATGGGGTGTCTTCCCCTAAAGATAAACTGACATGGACCAAGGATGAATTTGATGCTAGCAATAGGAACAACAAGGCTATTAATGCCATACATGATGCTGTTTGTTCTGCTGAGTTTAGGAGAATCTCTATGTTTGAGATAGCGAAGGATGCTTGGGATATCTTGCAGACTGTGCATGAGGGCACTCTGTCTGTTAAAAATAATAGACTCCAGGATCTTGCTACTAGGTTTGAGGTCGCTAGAATGAAAGATGATGAGACATTTGATGATTTTTTTGCTGAGATTAGCGATATCGTTAACTCTAGTTTTAACCTAGGTGAGATTATCCATACCAATATGATTGTTAGGAAAATCTTTAGATCCTTGCCTGACAAATTCCTACCCAAAATCACCACCATCGAGGAAAACAATGACCTCGATCAGCTTAATTTAGAAGACCTCGTAGGAAAACTGTAGGTGTATGAGCAGAAACTTCCTGGGTATCAAAAGCCCAAAACTATAGTGATGAAGATCGCGAAGGAAGTTATTCATGGTTCGTCTAGTGATGAGAATACTCTCACGGATCATGATTTAGCCTTGTTTGCAAAGAAGTTTATGAAATTTCTTAAGCTGAAGAAGAGTGGCCATAATAGTGACAATGATATGAGGGATGAGCCTAGAGAGAGTAGGCATAGCATGAGAGAGTCTATAGAGGATATGGATAGTAAATCCCATGATGTCTAGTGCTATGAATGTGAAGGATATGGGCACGTTAGATCTGAGTGTCCCACATACCTTAGGGCTATAGGCAAGAAAGCCATGTCAGCCTCCCTTAGTGATTCAGAAGGTGATGATTCTCCTAAGAACAAGAGCAATTATATAGCTTTTACTGCTAGTGTGGCTGATGAGAGAGAGATTATTGTTAATGATGCTGATTCAGAAGTCTCTCTCGATGAGTCTGTTGATGAGGAAAGTCTTCAGGTAGCTTATATTGAACTGTTTAATGAGAGTTTAGCTATTAAGAAGACTAATATAGAGGTCAATAAGAGGCTGAAACTAGTTGAGCTAGAAAAGAATGAAGCTCAAGCCAAATTTGAGCAAAACCTCTTGATGATTGATGACCAGAAGGAGAGGAATAGAGGCCTAATTGATAGGGTCCAAATATTAGAAACTGAACTTCAAGATACTAGAACCCAGTTGTCTGTATTTTCTAGTGAGAATAAAAAGGTGGACAGTATGTTAGATATTGTTGAGCCTATTTGTGATAAGGCTTCATCATCTAAATTTGTGTCTGTCCCTCCTAAACGTGACTTAGGCAAGAAGCCTGTTGAGTGTAGTTATGTGATTCCTCCGTTTTTTCCTCGTCCTGTGACCCAACCTTGATCTAGAGGTGCTGTGGGTAAACCTCGCTCTCATCAGAGGTTTGTGCCTGTATGCCATCACTGTGGCAAGGCATGACACATTAGGCCTAAGTGCTTCATGTTGTACAAGCAAAAGATGAGGCCTAAAAGTGTGTCATCTAGATTTGATTCTTCAAATCTAGTTTCTCAAGTTTCTGCACTAACCAAACAAGCTCAATTTCTTAGTGAGAAACTTACTGTGTTGACTAGGAATTCTCAAGTGGAAGAGATTCCTAAGAAAGTTTGGGTGAGGAAGAAATATGTCTTCCCTTATACTTCTGAATGCCTTGATCCTGACAGGCATGATGAAAGTGCACTCCGGTGTAACTCTTCCTAGAAGTTGCATCTGTTTTCCCATTGCATGTGTGTGTGCGTGTGTTTTATGTTTTTGCACGTTTATTTTATTTTCACTGCATATGGGTGTGTGTGATTTGTTTTTGTTAAATATTCCTTGGTATATAGGATGGAAACTCGGACATAAATTTCATAGCCGATTCTGAATGGACGGTAGTATGATCTGTACTCGGGATACAACCACGTACCATTAGATTTTGAAAAGCTGTTTTGTGTCTTTATTTTTTGTGTGTTAAATCTGAAAAAAAAAAAAAAAATTGATTAAAAAAAAAGACCAAAAATATTTTTATGGCTTGTTAGAGCATGACTAGCATGTGCATGTGATCCTGGTATATAGGATATATGGTTATACATGTATAATATGCTTCTATTTTTGTTGATGCTCTATATGCATTTGTGTGTGTGATAAAAACTCTTGGTATATCTTGTGCTTGCAATTCACATACACGATTTTATTTTATCAAGACTTGGTCGCATGTATGAGTTTTTAGAATGGCAATCTAATCTCTTCCATACTTTTTTTGCTCAATAGTGTGACATTTGACTAGTTGACCTTGTGCTATCCCCTTCTGCAAAAGTAAGAGAAATATATTTTTTTTTAAAAAAATGAGACTTAAGTGCAAAAGAGCCAATGTGGCCAAATTCAAAAGATAAGGGCAAAAACCCTTCACTCGAAAGAGTTGTTAAATATGAGCTCATGATATTTATGGGGTAAATAATATAGCATGCAACCAATGTCGCTTATTTTCAGGTCCTAGTGGTACTGGGTTTGAACACCTATTTTGTGGACTTGGTTTGTTTAGAGATGGATTTCTTTGGTTGTGTCCAGCTCATAAAATAAGGTCTTAAGCCTTGATTCTTTATGCACTTTATTTTTCACGCAAAGAGCTTGATATGCTTTGGTATTTATGTCATATGCATAATGATGAGCGGAAAATATATCAATATTTACCGCCCATTTTACTTAATATTTTGTTTAGTTTCTCGGGTTTGATGAACGTTTTGATGTGTTTTAGTTTTTTTTACAGATAAAATAATATTGGGACACAATGAAATTATTTAGGACGAAATATGGGTCAAATAAGGGTAAAAATTGGACTTGACATATTAATTTTGGAGATTGGAAACTTGAAAGGTCGTTTTAACGAAGTGCAGTTTTGTAAATTCCAGTTTTGCGCATCTGTCGTATTTTGCGCATAACTTGTTACTCCGATATCGGATTGAGCTGATTAAAGTTCCAAATTAAAGAAGACTCAAGGATCTACAATTTTGAACGATAAAATTATTTCGAATTCTGAAGATTTCATGCCCGAAATTGATGAACCATCCAGAAGTGTGTTGTGTGTAATTATTAAAGTCATTTTCAATCATTTTCAAATCAAAAAATAAATTAATAAATAAATAATAAAAATTATCAAATCACCACAAAAAATGATAAACAATTAGTGGAGCAATTAATAATGGATTTGGTGGAGCAATTAGTGGAGCAATTAATAATGGATTTGGTGGAGGCAAAATTTTACCTATAAATACCAAGCCATTTCATTTGTCAATTCATACTTTCTTCTAAGGAATTCCTTAAGAATACTAAGAAGATTGTATGTTATTTGTTTATTTACAGCTTTCAGTAATTAATTTCCGCTTTCGCACTTTCTTTTCTTTACTTTTCAGTTTTTACTTTCTGCAATTTACTTTTACGCACAATACTTCTCTTTCTTTAATTTTCAATTTTTACTTTTCAGTAATGATGAGGTAACTCCCATTTGCTGGGGTAAAAAGTAAAACTTTTATTACTAATATTTAGATTAATCTCCATTAATTATAATATATAAACTAGTTAAAACCTGACTTAACGAAGATACCGTCATATTTGTCGGTTGGTAATTATTTAAATTGGTTTTAACCTGACTAAACTGGATACCGCCTGATTGGTCGGTTGGTAATTAATTATTAATTTGACTTAATTTGGATACCGCCTATATGGCTGGTTGGTAATTATCATGCAAAGTTAATATATTATATTAAGGGAGATATCTAAAATAGAAGTAATAAAAGTGGATCATTTTACCTCAACATTTTCTTTTATTGTACTTTTACTTTATTTACTTTTCAGCAATTTACTTTCAGCATTTACTTTTCAGCAATTTACTTTTCAGCAATTTACTTTTAACATTTACTTTCCATCATTTACTTTTAGCATTTACTTTTAGCATTTACTTTATGTCTTTTCTTTTATTTAAGTTACTACTACCCGTAAATATGTGTAGTAACTAAACCAGTTATCTGCGGTTGTGATGAAGTCCAATATCACCGGTTTATAAGGGGTTAAATTACGGTTTGGGTAATATAAAGGTTTATTTATTGAGCCTTAGTCTTAATGCATCTTGTTAACTGGCCATTAATAATATTGATTCGGTAAACTTAAAATGAACTTGGAAAAGAGATTTTAGGTTAAAGACCTTAGACTCAATAGCCTACGATCTTCCTTGAGGATAGATAACCCTTTAATAGATTTCCTTACAGGATAGGAATATACGTGTCGGGCGGGGGTAGCCATAATTGGAACTTAATCTTAATGAATTCAGATAACTTGGTTAACATAGGAATATGATTAATTGGGTTATACTGGGTATTTGTATTTGACCATCGGAAGAGGCTTTTACATAATTTCGTGTTCCAGGTTAATAGACCAATATATTACATAAATGTAAAATAACCACTTCATCTTTTAAAAAAGATCTTGGAAGGATTCACAACTCTGGATAGTTTTATAAATTTGAATTTTCTTCAATTTACTTTCAAGCAATTTTATTTACTTGTTTTAAGTTTTAAAGTCACCACCCAATCAAACAACCAATCCATTAGATAGTTGTAAATATTTAACTTCATAAATTAATAACAAAAGGTTTTAAGTCCTCGTGGGATCGATACTTTTATACTACTTGAACGATACGTGCGCTTGTGTTATACGTGTATGATTACGTACCGATCAAGTTTTTGGCGCCGTTGCCGGGGACTTATTTATCTTTCACTATTAATTTTGAGGTTAGATATCTTTACTTGTATCTAATTTCTTTTTACTTATTGTTGTTGTTTTCTTGTGTTTCAGGTTCTCAGAAACTACATGAGACGAACCAGAAGCTTTGAACTCCGACCGCTTGACCCAGAAATTGAAAGAACCATCAGACAGTTGAGAAGGGAAAGACGAGAAGGCCAAGAAGCTTCAGTCAACATGGAACCTGAACCTTTGGAAGTTGCACCACCAATACACATTCGAGACAGAACCATTCCGGTGGTCGACAGCTTCATTTCCTATATTGTACTTCCTCATTTACCAGCAAATGCGTGTGACATCAAAACATGCATTCAGATGATTCAGCAGTCAGTGCAGTTTGGGGGGAAAGCAACTGAAGATCCTAATACCCACATCAGCAACTTCCTGGAAGTTTGCGGCACTTTCAATTATAACCGAGGAGCTGAAGAAGCAATGAGACTGCGGGTTTTTCCATACTCCTTGAAAGACAGAGCTAAAGCTCGACTACATTCACTACCAGCAGGTTCCATCACAACTTGGAACACTTTAGCCACCAAATTTCTTGCAAAGTACTTTCCACCAGCCAGAACTGGAAAGCTGAGGAATGACATCACATCCTTTGTGCAACAAGACTCGGAAACTCTCTACGAAGCTTGGGAAAGGTACAAAGATTTTCTCTGGAAATGTCCTCACCATGAGATTCCAAAATGGCTTCAAGTCCAAACTTTCTATAATGGACTTTCTGGAATGATGAGAACCACAATCGATGCTGCTTCTGGAGGAGCTTTAATGGCAAAAGAAGAAGATCAAGCCTGGAACCTAATCGAAGAAATGGCCAACAACAATTCCTTGTGGCCAACAGAAAGGAGCATGATCCAAGAATTGCAGGAATTTATGAAGTTGGAGCCAATACAGCAGTCAACGCTAAGCTGGACCAGATATGCAAATTCATGGAGACTCTTACCACTGGATCCACAAGTTCACCATATGGAGGAGCACCAGAACCAAATCAACTTGAAGAAACGGTGAATTATGTCAACAATTTCAACAGACAGGGGAACAATCCATATTCCAACACCTACAACCCAGAGTGGAGGAATCATCCCAATTTTTCATGGGGCAACAATTCAGGACAAAAGAACATTCCACCACAAGATTCCAACAGTAGAACTATCCACCACCTGGATTCCAGCAACAGAACAAAGGCCAGGAGCAGGAAAATGAACCAGGAATAGCAGAAGTGATGGCTCAGTTAAAAAAGTATGATGATATGTTTCAGAACCAATCAGCTTCTATCAAAGCATTGGAGAATCAAATTGGACAACTGGCCAATGCTTAGAGTTACAGACCGCCAGGTAATCTTCCCAGCAATACAGAACCAAATCCAAGGAACAGAAGGAATGAGCAATGTCAAGCCATTACTTTGAAAAACAGTACTGAGATCAACAAGGATATTGGAATCAAGGCATCCATTGAAGAAATTCCAAAAGAAACAGGGCAACAGACAGAGGAAAAAGAAGCAAAGGAAAAAGATCAAATCACTTCACCTCCACCTTTTCCACAGCGACTTCAAAAAAACAAACTGGACAAGCAGTTTGCTCGTTTCTTGGAGGTTTTCAAAAAGTTGCACATCAACATCCAATTTGCCGAAGCTTTGAAAGAAATGCCCAACTATGTAAAATTCATGAAAGACATTCTTTCACGAAAACAAAGATTAGGAGACTACGAGACAGTAGCATTAATGGAAGAATGTAGTGCCATCATTCAGAGGAAACTTCCCCCGAAGTTGAAAGATCCTGGCAGTTTCACTGTCCCATGCACCATTGGAGAACATTACATCGGTAAAGCTTTATGTGATTTAGGAGCTAGTGTTAACTTGATGCCTTTTTCTATTTACATGAAACTGCAGATTGGAGAAGCAATGCCTACCTCAGTCTCGTTGTAACTTGCTGATCGAACGCTCGTATTTCCAAGAGGTGTTGTTGAAGATGTGCTGGTCAAAGTTGACAAACTCATTCTCCCAGTAGATTTCATTATCCTTGACATGAAAGAAGACAAATAAGTACCTATCATTCTTGGGAGACCATTCTTGGCTACAGGTAAAACTGTGATTGATGTGCAAAAAGGAGAACTGACCATGAAAGTGCAGGACCAAGAAGTTACCTTCAATGTTTTCAAAGCCATGAAATTCCCGAGCGATGAAAATGAAGAAGAATGATTCAGAGTTGATGTTGTTGATAGTATCGTTCAGGATACTGAGCCAAATCCCACGGATACACTTGAAGCTTGCATCACCAACATGACTGACATCGAGCTAGATGTTGAAATCCTTGAATGTATCAACTACTTTGATAAACCATTCCGATTCAAAGCGACACCACAAGTGGAAAGCCTCGAACTGCCAAAAAAAGATCGAATCAAGCCTTTAATTGAAGAACCACCGCAGTTGCAACTGAAGTTACTTCCGAGCCATCTCAGGTACACATTTCTTGGAAACTCTTCTGAATTACCTGTTATTATTTCTTCTTCGCTAACATTGGAGCATGAAGAAAAATTGCTGAGAGTATTACGAGAGCACAAGAAGGCCATTGGCTGGACTATAGCAGACATTCAATGCATTAGTCCATCATTTTGTATGCACAAGATTCTGATGAATGATGAATATAAACCAACAGTGGAGCATCAACAGAGACTCAATCCAATCATGAAGGAGGTCGTGAAGAAAGAAATCATCAAATGGTTGGATGCTGGCATCATTTACCCCATCTCAGACAGCAGTTGGGTAAGTCCTATGCAGTGTGTGCCGAAGAAAAGAGGAATTACTGTTGTCACAAATGAAAAGAACGAGCTGATTCCATCAAGAACGGTGACTGGATGAGAGTATGCATGGACTATAGGAAGCTGAACAAAGCCACGAGAAAGGACCATTTTCCGCTACTATTCATTGACCAGATGTTAGACAGACTGGCGGGACATGAGTTCTATTGCTTTCTGGATGGATATTCAGGATACAATCAGATTGCCATCGCCCCAGAAGATCATGAGAAAACCACATTTACATGTTCTTATGGTACTTTTTCTTTTCGCAGAATGCCATTTGGATTATGTAATGGCCCCGCTACATTCCAGCGTTGCATGATGGCCATCTTCTCATACATGTTGGAGCAGAGTATGTAGGTTTTTATGGATGAATTTTCTGTGTTTGGAGATTCTTTTGACCACTGCTTGCAAAATTTGGAACATGTGTTACAAAGGTGCGAAAATACAAACCTGATACTCAATTGGGAGAAATGTTATTTCATGGTACAAGAAGGCATTGTTCTTGGACACCGGATCTCACAAAAGGGAATCGAGGTAGAAAATGTTGGGTTTTTAGGTTTAATCCCAAGATCAAGATAAGCATAAAATCATGAATGAATAACAAAGAAGAGTGGCAGAAACACACTTACAATGATCGGCTTTGGATGTGTTGATCAAAAAAATTTGCTCCTCCAAGAACACCAAGGATTCGGCCAAGAGAAGTCCACAAGCTCCAAGCTTTGTTTTGATTTTCCAAGCTCTCAAGTAGGTTTCCCTAACACATTGATATGATCCTTGAAGAGTGCTAGCCCTTTGAAAAATTTTGCAACAAAATTCTTCAAGTTCTTCCTTCAAATTCGGTCAAGAAAAAGAAAGAAAATGGGAGAGTATTTTGGCTTGCTACATTCGGCCAAAGAGAGAGAGTGAGAGAGGTTTTCTTTTGTTTTAATTTTGTTTCCAAAACAATAATGAAAAAACAATTACCAAAGTTGGTATATTCTTTACAAAAGTCAAAGCCAAAATTTTGGCTCCAAAATCTCAATAAATGCTCACAACCACTTTTTTCATGAATGGTGACTGCATGTCACTCACCAAAAAGGTGATAAGACATCTATCACTAAAGTGACAAGTGATGTGACTCGTGATGTGACTTGTGGGCCCCACTTGATTCAAAATGCGAGTGGGCCCGCAAACACTTCCGGGCTCGGTTTCCCTAATTCCGAATTAACGAACTTCCGTCGCGACGTAATTAAATAATTATGCCTAGCGAAATTACTATTCACGTCCCTAACGAATTAATTCTAAATCAATTCGTTTGCCCGAATTAAAATCTAATTTTAATTCCGCGTCGAAATCCAATTTTGTTTAATATATCGAATATATTATTTTGTCGATTAATTCCAAATTAATCTTTCTCTATCTTTAAATAGTACTTTATCCAAGATAAAGTCTCTCCGTAATTAATCCCAGATTAATAAAGTTCGAATCATACGTCATCGGTGAATCTTCGGGAAGCGACCCAAGAGATCCCTGGATATGTTGGCAGTAAATCCGGTCGTCGGACTATCCGAACACGTACGTACCTTGTACTACGTTTTTTCCAATTTATGAGACAAGGTTGGCTTCTAGCAAAGCGCCATGCCTACCCAATTCTCCAGAAATATTCTTAATGGAATATACGATCTATATCAGGCGTAGTATACCGTAGTATTGCGTATTGCGATCCAGTATCGGATGTCACGTGTAAGGCCTGGGGCTGGAATAGTGTATGCGCCGTACGAAGCACATATAAGATATCTAGCAACTAGTCTATTTGAATCGAATAATCATGACCTTGTCATATCATCCCGATGGTTGCAACACAATAGAGAACCAGTTCTGAATCCCTGCGTGATCATCATCTCCATATGTCTGAAGTGATACTTCCGTCTTGACATCACATCCAATACACTACGATTCTCAATAAACCCAGAAGAGGCGTACTCAGAACCTGTTAAAGCCCTGGACGACCAAAACCAAAGTTTACCCATTGTCGCAAGTACTAGCGATGCAAGTCTCAGGTTAAGACAAAATACACCTACCCTGAAGTGGACTCCCATAGACACATATACATACTACCAATGGGATTCCGCGGGGTCTATCCAGAGCGAAGCTGTTTTCCGTACCATCGGTAAAACACAACCTCATATCGCACTTGCATAAGTATCCAATACTTAAATATATGAGAACTATGCCGTTATGCCCTCACATCGCGCACAAGTGCAATACTAGTCTATTCCGCATTATCGATGTCCAATCTCGATAATACTATGGCTATGGATATTTAATGATTAAACCGTTATGGATTGATACTGTCTCATATCATCTCAATCTGGAACTAATCATAAGGACTTCTATCATTTATACATCTAGGTGATCCAATCACAAATGATAAAAGAGCAATTTCCTTTGTCACATAGTTAATTTGTACAAAAACACCGTGTTCTGTACAAATAATGATGCTATGGGTCATAATTGTCCAACAGACAAAGCAAAGATTGAAACAATTAAAAAACTACCTCCGCCGACATCTGTCAAAGGTATTCGGAGCTTTCTCGGACATGCAGGTTTTTACAGGAGATTTATCAAAGACTTTTCCAAGATTGCTAAACCTCTATGCAATCTTCTGGAGAAGGATGTGCCTTTCAACTTCACCAAAGAATGCAATGAAGCTTTTGAGATCTTAAAACATAAGCTGATTTATGCCCCCATCATTGTAGCACCAGGCTTGACCCTTCCATTTGAAGTGATGTGTGATGCTAGTGATTTTGCTGTAGGTGCAGTTTTAGGACAACGCAAAGCAAAGATTTTCCACACCATTTACTCCAGCAGAACTTTGAATGAAGCTCAACTCAACTACACAACCACTGAAAATGAGTTGCTCGCATTTGTGTACGCTTTTGATAAATTCTGCTCCTATATGCTGGGTCCCAAATTGGTGGTCTACACAGATCATTCAGCAATCAAATACTTGATCATGAAGAAAGATGCCAAACCCAGATTGATTCGTTGGATACTTCTTCTGCAAGAATTTGACGTGGAGATCAGAGACAGAAAAGGGATAGAAAACCAGGTGGCAGATCATTTATCGAGACTCGAGAATGGAGAAATAGCTGGCAAAGAACTGATAATCAAAGAAACTTTTCCAGATGAACAACTATTTACCATGAAACAACAAGATGCCCCTTGGTATGCTGACTATGTCAATTTCATTGTATCAGGAAAATGGCCGTTGGAATGGACAACTCAGCAACGAAAGAAGTTCTTCAAAGAAGTCGAGCATTATGTCTGGGATGAGCCGTACATGTTCAAACGATGTGCTGATCAACTACTAAGACGGTGTGTTCCACATGAGGAAGTCAATAGTGTTTTGCAGCACTGTCATTCATCACCATATGGTGGACACTTCAGCGGAAACAAAACTGCAGCCAAAGTCCTACAATCAGGTTTGTTCTGGCCCACTCTTTTTAAAGATGCTCATCTTTTTGCTCTTCAATGTGACAGGTGCCAGAGAACAGGAAATATTTCAAGGAGAAATGAAAGACCGTTGCAAAACATTCTGGAAGTGGAGATATTCGATGTGTGGGGTATAGATTTCATGGGACCCTTTGTTCCATCATTCAGAAACCTATTGTAGGCTTTATTCCTGAGCTATACTGAATGTGGGCTTTGACCCTGAACTGTACTGAATGTGGACTTTGACCATGAACTGTACTGAATGTGGGCTTTGACCCTGAACTGTACTGAATGTGGGCTTTGACCCTGGGACTCATCCCTGAAACCTGATACTGTAGCTGATGTGTCTCCATACCCGGAGTGCTATTCCTGGAAAAGACTGATAATGATGTGGGCCTCGCCCCCAGAATGCCGTACCCGGCAAAAACTGATAACGATGTGGGCCTCGCCCCCAGAGTGCCGTATCCGGCAAAGACCGATAGTGATGTGGACCTCGCCCCCAGAGTGCCGTACCCGGCAAAGACTGATAATGATGCGGGCCTCGCCCAAGAGTGCCATACCCGGCAAAGACTGATAATGATGTGGGCCTCAACCCCAGAGTGCCATACCTGGCAAAGACTGATAGTGATGTGGGCCTCGCCCTAGAGTGCCATACCCGACAAAGACTGATAATGATGTGGGCCTCAACCCCAGAGTGCCATACCTGGCAAAGACTGATAATGATGTGGGGCCTCGCCCCAATGTGATATGGGCCTCGCCCTCGAACTGATGATGTAGGATCTCACCCCAAGCTGATATGGGCCTCGTCCTCAAACTGATAATGATGTGGGGCCTCACCCCAAAGCTGATATGGGCCTTGTTCCCAAGCTGACATGATATTCTATTTCACACATTGTATTACCTCTCACGAGATAATCTTGATAGCTAGACATATTTTTGTCCTCAACAAATGCTTCGTGTCAAAACCGATGAATCTTCAAAGTACTCGATATACTCAAGTCCAATCATCTGAATGGGTGATCTGAGCTAGACTCCTCGTGTGTGTGTGTCAGGGCTCTTTCGCAGCTTAGTCCTTAAGTAAGCTAACTTGGTGATTTCGTTTCAGAGAATCGAACCAGTGGGTTTAACCAACCTGGATGTCTTAATCACATTCTGTGATTACTTCAGCATACTCAACATGATATGGTTTTCATTTATTTTTCTTTTGTCTCTTTCTTTTCATTTTCTTTTCTCTTTTTTCTTCTTTTTTTTTTCTTTTTTTTTTCTTTTCTTTTTCTGACACACCTACCCTTTAAGGTAGCATTTCTCCTCATGGTGGTCCTAATACTCGCCCATGGGTAGCTTCACGCTTATTGGTTATAGGCGGTCTATTTTTTTTCTTTCATATTTTCTTTTCAGAGACTTTTTCTTTATTTCCAACCATATCATATATCATAGCATCAGTAAACCAGGGTGGACACCCAATCAAACGGTCATTCACCGATCCATCATCTCTTCAACTAGTCGCCTCGCTAACCACTCAGGTTTATACTGCTAGGATCCCATAATCAAGTGCTCACGAGTCTAGCTGAGATCAATCCATTCAGAATACCGGACGAGAGTACATCTCGCACTTATCGTTTCTAGGGTTTCTCCCTACAGCAAACAATGTCATCACCGGACATATGTCTAATTACCAAAGACTTCTCTCACTCATTTTTTTTTTCTTTTTCTTTTCTTTTTCATTTTTTTTTTCATTTTTCATTTTTCATTCATTTTTTTTCTTTCATTTTTTCAACAACTAAATCACAATCTTTTCAAATAGGCCTTGCAATACCTGGTTAGCAGGGAACATCACCGATTCAGATCAGTGTCCAATTTGCGCTTCTTGCCATGATCACTATCAGTCCAGTCCAATCTGGAGAGGATGGGGTCAAGCTTCGGCTCAAAAGCCAGGATCTGGTCAATCAACTCTTCGGCATTCGTCGCCGTCAAGAAAATGTCTTCCACAGATTTGGTGACGAATTCATGTCTCTTGGCTTCCGCAAGAAACACAAACAGGAAATCGAAGAAGTGCTCAATATTAAGCAACCCGATGGGTTTCTGGTGAATGTTCAGGTGTGCCCATGACGCCACTATAAATATCTCTTCGAATGTACCAAGTCCATCTGGTAATGCAATGAACGCATCTGCAGTATTAATCATTTCATGAATTTGTTCAGACATACCTGACACAATGCGCTCGTCTCCATTTGTCGGCCCGATTAACCTTTCGTCTGCCAAAGGTCTTGGGATGATTCCCAAGACGTGACCGCCACCTTCCTGAACGGCTTTTGAGATTTCTCCCATCATCCCCATACTTCCACCTCCGTAAATTAAATTCATATTTTTAGCGGCCATCACTTGTCCCAATTCTCTAGCAGCTTCCAAGAATTCAGGTCTGTTACCAGGGTTAGATCCACAGAAGACACAAATTTTCTTGAATCGTTGCTGTGAGGTTGCTTCCATTTTTTTCTCTTTTACTTTGGATATATGTCTGATCGTGTTGAGGAGAGCAATGCCGAGCTGAATTTATAGGACCTGCAAAAGAGGTGAACAATAATTGCAATAACGATGGTTAGCTAAACCACAAAAGGAGTCGTCATAAGTTAAAAAGGTTACTGGATCATGTCTGCGAAAAACGAGAGAAATCGTGAGATGTCAAAAAGTTGTGGATTCGTTCCACGAAAATAACAGAAAATAACAAAGGAGATCGTGATATGTCAAAAAGTTGTGGATCCCTTCCACCTCAACATGTCATGAAAGGTCCCAAAAGTTATAGATTCTGTCTACAAAAATTCCAAAACAAGTCACGAAAGGTCAAAAAGTCTGGATCATACTTACGAAAATAACAGAAAATAACAAAGCCAAAGCAATAATTAAGGTAAAGGAATTGTGTACTCAATACGTTGCTCGCTTGGTATAAATTCATTAAGGTGCGTCTCATGAATTCTTTCCTTACTCTGCCACCACTAATGAATTAGCTCCCATTCCTGTGATTGCCCAAACACCATTCCCTCTGTCTTAACATGCTCCGCATTTGCTTTTGCCTACAAAAATAACACACAAAATTAAAAACTCAACAACATGTATACACAAAACATGAAAACATAAATCGCAACAAAGTGCTCTGGTTGCCTCCCTGTTAGCACTAAATTCATCGTCTTCAGCCAGACATGACCGAAATCCATCTGTCAAAGTGGCTTCAATGGTTTCCTCAGTGCTTGTGCCACATTTTGATCTTTGCCGCTTTCCCTTTTTCTTCTTTAAAACCTGCGAACACAAACAAAACAACAGAATAAAACAAGTGCATGTGATATGTACGTATGCAAGTGTATAGGTCCTCCCTGTTCATGATGGGTTGGCTCCTCATGTGCTCGTTGGTGCCATGTGTCTTTGGCCGCCCCCTGTGGGTTCTCTTTTGAAATCTGTAAAAAACAACACACAAAACAAGAATGCAAGTTACGTGTATGCATGGATGAACTTCATATCCCGTCAGGTTAGGTCTTTTGCCAATTCTCTTGGTGACTGCTCAGTCTTCTTTCCTTCAGGCAAAGTACAGCTTCAATTTGCTTTGATCGACTCGGTGAACTCATTCTCCTCTAAATCTGGCAGTCTCACTGTCTTGTTTCCCAATTTCCTGTCTTTTCTGTTTACTTCTTCTGAGAATTCTCTTTGTTCCAGATACCTCTGAATATCGCGATACCAAGGCTTCCCGTCATCGACTTCTACATCCAATATCCTTTCTGTCTCATACACTGGTTTGCTTGCAGTTGTCAGCACAAATGGTCTCATCACCAATTTCTCTGGATTTTCCCAAGTCGCGGCTAGTGTCACCAATGCATCAGCCATCTGATTTTCTTCGGCATGTGCTGAAATTTGTAATCATGGATAGTCTGTGCCAGACTTCTGAGGTAGAACAAGTATGGCTTCAGCCATTCTTCCTTTAACTCCCATTCTTCTTGCATCTTCAACTTTTCAAACATCTTTGACAAAACTTTACCAAAGTTGGAGAATTGTTTGTTTCTGATGGGGGCAATCTCTGAGGGAATAATCTTGATCCTTGAAGATTCTCCAATGGTCTTTTCATTCCGGTTGCACAAGTCTCTGTCATTGGCTACACGGGGTACAGTCAAACTGGCCACAACATTGGTCAAAACTTGCAATTGCTCAACAATTTCGGCTACTTTGATCTCCAATCGACCTAGGCGGGATTCCCCATTGGCTGATTTGCTCATGTTGGTTGATGGTCCTTTGACAAACCTTCATTCTTTCCCAACCCAACGGGAGTCTATGATGGCTTTTAAGACACAAAGGGTAAACATGATGCATGTATGCATGACATGTGTGCAATGCAAATAAACAAGCTCATAAAAGAATTTACACTAATTGGCCCGTTATCATTTTAAAGTATTCAATCACACTATTGCGCAGTGCAAACTTGTCCCGGTTGAAAAGGCCCAACAGGTTTACACTTTGCGATAATATAACTAAATAACTTCAAATGATAAAAGGCACAAACACAAACTGGCCCATCGACATTTTAGAAATTTTGGCCTAATTGTCAAAAGGACATGAACTTGTCCCGGTTTAAATGGCCCAACGAGTTCACATCTTTTGACAAAGAGTCCAACTGATTCCAAATGACAATGGTCCCAAATACAAGCATAAATAAACAATTTCTAAGGGTCACAAAACTAAGGTTCATGTGTAGATTTCAGGAGTGTAAACAAAGGCTCTCGCTGACGAAGGATTGTTCACAACTAGGACTCCCCTCTCAAGGGTTCAAGCGACCAAGTGAACACACCTTTTTTATACCTTACGGTACGTGCCAACGAGTTATGGTGTGTGACTAACTGTCGAATGGACTTCCCGTTGTAGATTTCCCAGAGGGAGGGTGGAGCGAGGCTCACTTAAATACCCAAGCCCCTTAGGCTCTTATCGCTTGGTGTCAGGAATAAACAACGAGTCCTCCAAACTAGTCTGTCACAACGAGCTACAAGTAATGATTATCTAGGTGCCTTCACATCTTTTCCTCGAAAGGTAGTGAGTGAAGGAAGACACCAAACCATCACCTAGCCTTAACAATGCATTTGATTAAACTCCCTAAACCCACAGTAAACATGGTTAATTAATACACAAATCCAAACATTACAAGACAATATTTCGAGGCCGATTCTCTATCCCCAGTGGAGTCGCCAGACTGTAGACAACAGAAATGGACGACGCATGCTGTTCTAGACTCAGGGCCTAGTTGGGAGTACGAAATAACATGGAGTCGCCACCCGGTGTGAACCGGGACAAGGATTTAAGGCCGCACTCACCCCTCGCAAGGGAAGACCTCAAACCGTTGGGTTCGGAATGGTCCCTTACTTATGTCGTTTGTAATAAATGGATTTGTGTAATATTAACCAAGTCTACTCAACATACATATTGGCCAAAATAACCTAGTCTAATTTGCATGCTTCGAAAGTAAAATCTCATAACATAAAATAAACATGTGGCCAAGGAATTCGGCCGTTTTCAATGTAGGACCTCGCATACCCGGTTGGACGTATTCCACGTCAACCAAGTACGCCGTGTCCAGAACAACAAAATAAAACAAAGGGTGCCCTCAGGTCTTACCTTTTTAGTCGCTTTCCGGGAGTGCGTTTCACGGTGCCGGAAGGGATTTCGTTTCGACTGTTTTCACTGGTTCGCTATTTTGCTATTTTCTCAGGTCTACTGTTTCCACTGTTTCCGTTGTTTTCATGGGTCCTCTGTTTCCGCTGTTTTCGCTGTTTTCACTCGCGGTTTCCGCTTGCTGTTTCTCTATTTTCTCAGTGTTTTAACTTGCAACTTTCTCTGTTTCACTCGTCATTTCCGGGCTATTTTTGGGACGATTTTCTGGACGATTTGAGGGTCGTTTGTGGGAGTCATTCACATGCATGGTGCTCGGCTTGAAGCTTGTGGCAGTGTGTGCGTAGGTAAGGGTGTGGGCTCGGCTAGGCTAGGGGTACTCAGTCAGTTTGAAGGGAATGAGGCTCGGCATTGGCAGTGAGCTGCATGTTTCAGAGGGAATTTACGTGAGGTTCAAAGCTGGTTCAAGGCTATGAAGGGTGCTTGTGGTGTTAAGGAGCGATGTGAAGGCTTAGGGCGTGTGGGGCAGTCATGAAGACTTAGAAGCAGTGAAGGGCTTGGGCGTGAAGGTTTGGTGCTCGGTTGGTGTGTTTGCCGAGAGTGGATGCACTGGTCTGTTTGATCTCCTTGAAGCCGAGAAGAAGATGATGAACAGTGTTGATGTCGTGGGATGATCAAGATCCAGGGAGCCAAGTTGATGATGATTGAGGTTTAGTTGAGAATAGTCGAGGGTTCAATGAGAGAGAGGGCTGCCGAGAGGTTCCAAATGATGAGTCCAGTGAGGGATGGTGATGTACTGAGTTCAGTGATGGTTGTTGTTAATGAAGGAAGAGAGGAGGTTCACGTGGCTGCTGCATGCGGTGCTCGGCAGTGGTTGCATGAGGTACCGAGCTGATCAGTTCTGCCGAGAAGATGAAGATGTGTTGCTGGATCAAGTGGTTCGTGGAGTTGCTTGGTTTGAAGACAGTGGCTAGGGTTCTCGGTACTGCAGGGGCTGTTGAATCTTTTTGGGTGGAGGCCGTGAATGGAGGAAAAATAATGGAGTTGGGGTTGTGTTTTGTTATGTGAAAAGGTTGAATGCATGTGAGGCTTGGTTCCACGTGGGGTTGGGACATGATGGAGGAAAGGTTGTTTATGAATGCATGGTTTTGTTAAAAGGTGGCAAGTTGTTTGAATTGGTGGTATTTACGTGGGGTTTAAAATGGGTGGGTTTGATGGAGCTGTGAAGATAATGATCAAGTGCCGTCCAGGTGTTGTGCGTGAAGTTGATGGTGATCAAAAATGGTGATGGGAGGGAAGTTTGTTGGTTTGTTAATTGTCAAAATGGGCGGCTTGCATGTGAAAGGTTGGTGAGGGGTTCACGTGGGGAAGAAGACAATTGGTGTGGGGGAATTGTTTGGTGGAAAATGTGGCTTGCATGTGAAAGATTGAAGGAAAATGAGGTGTGGTTTGTTTACTCTGTTTGGTACGTGGGGCATGGTGCATTTTGAGTTTGTTATTGTATTTTTGTTTAATTTGTTTTATGTTTTAATTATTTGTTATTTTTGTTAAAGTTGTTATTTAATTGGTTGGTAATTTTTAATAATTTAATTTAATTCAAATTATTTAATTGGTTGGTAGATTTTAATTTTGCATGGAAGTAAAGGGTCACAAGCAAGGAAAATTAGAGAGATAGAATATGTGTGAGAAAGAGCGAGAAAATGTTCCGAGCGAAGGATGATTTTGAAACAAAAATGCGACGACAAAACCCGAAGCAAAACGAGCGAATAAAATCCACCAAAATGTCAATTCCTGACTTTCCATTTCCGACGACCGCTTTCTGCAACTTCCATAACTAAAAAGAAGTGCCTCCATACGAGGCTCATCATTGGGCTGGTATGCAAAAATGCAATGCCTACACCTGTACATCCTGGTTGCTGTAGACTACGTCTCCAAATGGGTCGAAGCAATTGCACTACCATCCAATGATTCAAAAGTGGTGATCAAATTCCTGAAAAAGAACATTTTCACTCGGTTCGGAACACCTCGGGCAATTATCAGTGATGGTGCCTCACATTTCTGCAACAGATACTTTGATGCACTCCTATCCAAATACGGAGTTACTCACAAGGTTTCCACTGCTTATCATCCACAGTCAAATGGACAGGTTGAAGTTTCAAACAGAGAAATCAAAAGAATCTTAGAGAGAACCATTGGATCAACAAGGAGGAACTGGTCAACAAAATTGGATGACGCATTATGGGCATATCGAACAGCTTACAAGACACCCATTGGTATGTCCCCATATCGTATGTTGTTTGGGAAAGCATGCCATCTGCCAGTTGAGCTTGAACACAAGGCGTACTGGGCACTGAAGAAGTTGAATCTTGATCCACAAGCTGCAGGAGAGAAAAGGCTTCACAACTCAACAAATTGGAGGAATTTCGCCTACAGGCTTTTGAGAATGCCAGATTGTACAAAGAAAAGACCAAGAAATGGCATGACCGAAAAATAGTGCACAGACAGTTGGAACCAAGGCAAAATGTGTTGTTATACAATTCAAGGTTGAAACTTTTCCCTGGAAAGTTAAAATCAAGGTGGTCAGGTCCATTTGTGATCACTCAGGTTTTACCATATGGAGCTGTTGAGTTACTGGATCTTAACACCAACAACACAATCAAGGTTAACAGTCACCGTATCAAGCACTACTGGGGAGAATCATTTGAGAGACAAAAATAAAGTGTCACACTTTCAGATCCAGCCTAACGTTCGAGAAGTCACGTCTAGGTAACTACGTTAAACTTAGCGCTAGTAGGGAGGCAACCCATGCAATTTGTGTATATATGTGATTTGGTGTGATTTAATTTGGTGTGTTGTTTTTGCAGATTCAGAGGAGACATTCAGGAAAGAATTCTCGAAAATCTTCATAAGCAATTTCCTTCTCTCCCTCAAAACTCTCTGATGAAAGTCTACAAAGCTCGCTTGGAACGGATGAGACTACTGATGATCCATGATATTCCTAATGACATTCGTTGGGTAATCGAAGCACGGGTCCGATTAGCAGGTGAGTATTCTGATTCCTGTATTCTTATTGCCTGGATTGGAAGAAGCACATATGCAAAGAAACGTAGAGCTAAGCAAATGGGTGTTTGTTACAAATGTGCACGCTGAATTGCAATACTCGTTGTCGTTCTTTAGGAATGGTGTCTGATAATCGCGAAGACAAAATTAAATTCATTAGGGATGGCTTGAGTAACGAGTCTGTAGATAGATATCTTCGACTCTTGAGACGCATCCCAGTGGATATGTTCATATAGCCATTCACAAATTACAGACACAATTCCAAAAAGAAAGACAATAGTTAAGTCTTGGGAATCTGACTCAAAAAGACCCTGTTTGTCAATTTATAAGAAAATTGGATGGGAAGCTTGTCCCTGACGCATAGACGTCAATCAAGCCGCTACTTTTCTTGTACATATTATATCTCTTTGTCTTTTCCTAATAATTGTAATTTATTTTTTTGTTTTCTTTTATTTTCTCCGACAGGATCCATACCTTTTTGACTATCACAATTTATTTTACTGTTTAACTAATAATTGTCATTTGGTAGGTACTAGTGCTATTATTTTACTCACCCTTTTCAGGTATTATAAATTCAACTCATCATTGCACTTTTGAAGACATCCAGAGTAAAACATGGAAGCCACTTCAAGAAGACGAGTTGAAAACATCTGTGTGTTACGGTACTAGTGTTGGTGTTAAGCCACAATACGTAGAGGCAGCACATTAATTGGGTCGAGTCTTAGCTGCAAGGAATATGCACTTAGTATATAGCGAAGGCAATCTTGGACTTATGGGGATCGTTTCAAAAGCTGTACAGGAGGGAGGCAATCACGTTTTGGGAATCATCCCAAAACCCTTGGCGGAGGCAAATCTTATTGGACCATCAAACGGAGAAGAGCTAATTGTGCCAGGTATGTCTGAACGACTGGTAGAAATGATTAACCGTGCTGATGCTTTTATTGCTTTACCAGGTGGCTTGGGTACATTGGAGGAAATTTTTATAGTATTATCTTGGGCAAACTTGAACATACACCAGAAACCGCTTGGACTGTACAACGTTGAAGGATTTTATGATTTTCTTTGTGTGTTTCTTGATGATGTCCGGAGAAATGGGTTCGTGTCAAACCTATGAAAGAACTCCTCTTTACTGCCAGAACTGCTCCGGATCTAATTGACCAAATCTTAGCCTATGAACCACAAATTGACCCTATCATTTCAAAGATAAATTGGTCCGAGGACGATCGTGGTAAGAGGCGTCGGATTAATCTGGATCTTAACCTTTAACTTTTCGTGTAGAATTTCAGCTAACCAGTACTATCTTCTAAACTCTTCTTCTACTGTTTAAGACATTGGGGACAATGTCTCATTTAGGTTTGGGGGAGGGAATTAGTTGATCAGTATCTTTTTTTTAGTGGTGTGTTGTTTTTATTTTTAGTCCAAATTTTTTCGAAAAATACAAAAAAATTGAAATTTTTTCAAAAATTACAAAAATATTTTGGGATTTTTTTTGTTTTTATTTTGACTAAAAAGGTGAAATTGGTAAGAGATAACTGAGTAAAGAGTTTCCACACCTGAGACGTGTCTAAAACCTATTTCGGAACAAGTTAATTTTTGTTTATTTCCTTTTGAATTATTTTAATTTGTGAATTCTCCATAATACTGACTAAAATAGATCTTCATATGCTCAGTTGGCAGGTATTATCAACATGCAAGGTAACATACGGACATGAGTTGTAATTGAAAAGTTTGTAATATTTAGTGCTCTAGTTTAATTGGAGAAAACATCTCAAAAAGTGATGGAGTAAAAAAAAAACGTCTGAGGTCCGAGTTATTAAGTCTGTAAGGGTGTTTTAACACCCAGTGCCCTAAAGCCAACTGGTTTGGGAGTCACTGGCCCAAAGCTCGCTACATGGATCAAGAATGTTGCAAAAATATATATATCTGAAGTCTGAGTAATTAAGTCCGTAGGGGTGTCTTAACACCTGGTGCCCTAAAGCCAACTGGTTTGAGAGCCACCGACCCAACACTTGCTACATAGATGGAAGATATTGTATATAAATAAAAAAAAAAAAAAATCAAAAATCAAAGGAAAAAATCAGAAAAATCAGAAAATCATTCCATTGCTGCAAAAGGTGTGAATTCTGATAAAACTTTAGGACAAAAATATTACTCTCTTATCAACTGCACTTGTGACTGTGTGGGCAAAAATGAGTTGATTAATATTTTGTCAGCTGTGCATATGGAGAATGGTAAATATAATCGGATAATTTACTTATTCAGTAATTTAGAAAGAAAGAAAACAACTAGTAACTTGGAGTAGAAGTTTCACCTGATTAGTCACTAACTTCTTTATTCTCTTTTCTCTTTTCTTTTTGTTTTGTGTGCATTAGTTTTATTTTCTTTTTACTTTTGTAAAACGTTTGTGGGTATCGTTGTTGTAAGCCTCACGAGACTATAACTCGTCCACTAGGGACACCTAGAGGTTTAAAGGCTTGTTGCATATGCTAAGTGCAACCGTGATCCATACGAAAGTGGCTTAGTTTAATTTTAATTGTTTCTTGTATTTTATTTTGTTGTTTGCTCGAGGACTAGCAAAATGTTAGGTTTGGGGGGTGATGAGCGGAAAATATCAATATTTACCGCCCATTTTACTTAATATTTTGTTTAGTTTCTCGGGTTTGATGAACGTTTTGATGTGTTTTTTAGTTTATTTTGCAGATAAAATAATATTGGGACACAATGAAATCATTTATGACGAAATGTGGGTCAAATAAAGGCAAAAATTGGACTTGACATATTAATTTTGGAGATTGGAAACTTGAAAGGGCGTTTTAATGAAGTGCAGTTTTGGAAATTCCAGTTTTGCGCATCTGTCGTATTTTGCGCATAACTTGTTACTCCATATCGGATTGAGCTGATTAAAGTTCCAAATTAAAGAAGACTCAAGGATATACAATTTTAAAAGATAAAATAATTCGAATTCTAAAGATTTCATGCCCGAAATTGATGAACCATCCAGAAGTGTGTTGTGTGTAATTATTAAAGTCATTTTCAATCATTTTCAAAGCAAAAACTAAATTAATAAATAAATAATAAAAATTATCAAATCACCACCAAACATGATAAGAAATTAGTGGATCAATTAATAATGGATTTTTTGGAGTAATTAGTGGAGCAATTAGTGGAGCAATTAATAATGGATTTGGTGGATGATTGGATGGAGGTAAAATTTTGCCTATAAATACCAAGTCATTTCATTTGTAAATTCGTACTTTCTTCTAAGGAATTCCTTAATAATACTAAGAAGATTATATCTTGTTTGTTTATTTACAGCTTTCAGTAATTAATTCCCGCTTTCACACTTTCTTTTCTTTACTTTTCAGTTTTTACTTTCCGTAATTTACTTTTACGCACAGTAGTTTTCTTTCTTTAATTTTCAGTTTTTACTTTTCATAATGAGGAGGTAACTCCCTTTGCTGGGGTAAAAGGTAAAAATTTTATTACTAATATTTAGATTAATCTCCCTTAATTATAATATATAAACTAGTTAAAACCTGACTTAACGAGGATACCGCCATATTGGTGGTTGGTAATTATTGAAATTGGTTTTAACCTACTAAACTGGATACCGCCTGATTGGTCGGTTGGTAATTAATTATTAATTTGACTTAATCTGGATACCGCCTATATGGCTGGTTGGTAATTATCATGCAAAGTTAATATTATATTAAGGGAGATATCTAAAATAGAAGTAATAAAAGTGGATCCTTTTACCTCAACATTTTATTTTATTGTAGTTTTACTTTATTTACTTTTCAGCAATTTACTTTCAGCATTTACTTTTCAGCAATTTACTTTTCAGCAATTTACTTTCAGCATTTACTTTCCATCATTTACTTTTAGCATTTACTTTTCAGCATTTACTTTATGTCTTTTCTTTTATTTAAGTTTCTATTACCTGTAAATATGTGTCGTAACTAAACTAGTTATCTGGGGTTGTGATGAAGTCCAATATCACCGGTTTATAAGGGGTTAAATTACGGTTTGGGTAATATAAAGGTTTATTTATTGAGCCTTAGTCTTAATGCATCTTCTTAACTGGTCATTAATAAGATTGATTCGGTAAACTTAAAATGAACTTGGAAAATAGATTTTAGGTTAAAGACCTTAGAGTCAATAGCCCACGATCTTCCTTGAGGATAGATAATCATTTAATAGATTTCCTTACATGATAGAAATATACCTGTCGGGCGGGGGTAGCCATAATTGGAACTTAATCTTAATGAATTCAGATAACTTGGTTAACATAGAAATATGATTAATTGGGTTATACTGGGTATTTGTATTTGATCATCGGAAGAGGTTTTTACATAATTTCGTGTTCCAGGTTAATAGACCAATATATTACACAAACGTAAAATAACCACTTCATCTTTTAAAAAAGATATTGGAAGGATTCACAACCCTGGATAGTTTTATAAATTTGAATTTTCTTCAATCTACTTTCAAGCAATTTTATTTACTTGTTTTAAGTTTTAAAGTCACCACCCAATCAAACACCCAATCCATTAGATACTTGTAAACATTTAACTTCATAAATTAATAACAAAAGGTTTTAAGTCCTCGTGGGATCGATACTTTTATACTACTTGAACGATATGTGCGCTTGCGTTATACGCGTGTGATTACGCACCGGTCACATAAGTGTTGTATTTAGCCACTTTTAAAATGATGCATATTGTTTCATGTCATAAACAGCTGAATACTGACTGGGTATCATTGTATCTGCTTGAAATGCTGTTTCAGTCAGTTTTGACATGATTTTTTTGTTTATCTCATTGTGTGCTTGTACATGCATGAGTTTTATACCTGTTTATTTTATACTTGATAATCCCAAAGCTTTTCACGGTATATTGTTGATTATGGATGTTTCAGGTAAGCAGGTATGTTGCTGCGGTGACATTAATTTCAAGACTACTTGGTTAGGTATTAGATCGAATCCTTATGTAATTAGTCACTATTTTGATGGTTGACTGTTGACTATTTTCTTTTTGGGTCTATTACCGTAGTCTTTATATTAGGTAGTGTTTTGTCACGGAATGCCAAATGGGGAGATTGTTAGTTCCATTTTTATTGGCATGTGTCCGTGACAAAACGAGTTCAATTGAGTTGTAATTTATCATGAAGAACTTGGTGCAATTGGACTGGTTTTTGGCTGCTGTGCATCAGACATGCATTCATGGTGCTTTCGTTACAGCGTTCAAACGTGTGACGTTAGTGGCACATTCTCCATTGGGTTCGAACGGGTTCATTCCAGAGAGCAAACATTCGAGGCACGTTCTTGTTGGGTTCGAACGAGATCATTCCAGAGAGCATCCGTTCGTTGTGCGTTCGAGTGGCGTTCGAACGAGTCTTTCCAGTAGGAGCGCGTTCGTGTTACGTTCAAGCAACCGTTCGAACGCGACTGCGATCTGAACGCGTTTTTTAGCCTTTTCACTTTACAAAACCCTAGCTTTTTACCCTACCTATAAATATAACCCTTACCCGCCATGCCCAGGAGTTGAAACACATTTTCCTTGAGCCAAAATCTCTCAAAGCTTTCAACCTTCTTGATTACATCATTGAAGACTTCTTCATCTTCTTTTCTTCTCCATTAATGGTGAGAATTGTTCTTTGATAAACCTTCAACATAACTTAACCCAAAATTCCTAATCCTTCAGAGTTCTTTAGGAGGAAGTTTGGTAGTCGGAGTTCCGGCGTCAGAGGTGATACAATCTACTCAGAGACTTCGGAGGTTCTGAAGAAAATCGTGGGTCGCGGGCTTGAGGAGTTGCCTTGAGTTCTTGCAGTATTGAAGTACTTGAGTCGGTGGAGTTGTCACCATAGGTCTTGACCATCGCTGTAAGTTCTTCTCTATATAGTGGATTAGGATGGTAGCCGATATACCCGGAGTGTTTTTTTACTCGCACGAGTTTTCCACATCGTCACCAAAATTACTTGTGTTGATTTTGTGTGATTGATTTAATTTTCCGTAATTTATATTTGCTTTGATTTGACTGTGGATATTATTATTGTTGGATATTGTGGTTGCTTATTGAATTTCCATAGACACATTAATTAAGACTTATCTTGATTAATTGTGATAAATTCCGCATAGGGTCAGAACCTTTGTGTAAAATCGAATTTTCAATAATCTTTTCAACTCTTCAGGAGCTATTTTATATTGAAATTAATCATCATTATATTTTTCATAAATTACAAAATAAATTTGTAATTTTAATAAAATCTCATGAGAAAATTGATATGAGCATATCCTATTTATTATAATGGTTTTCTATAGTAATTATGCAAAATATGTATATGCATTATTGGGATCACTATAGTTTTAATATGTATAATTTTTAATTTTGAACTTCAAATGCATGGTACATGCATTTATCTTAACACAATAGTTTTAATTTTTTGGGTTTTTGGACAATAATGTAAGAGAATAATTTCTCTGCCTTTATTGATTTGTTCATTAGTCAATATATACAAAAGATTAGCTAAATATAAATAAACTAATTAAGCTAATTATACAATGTAAGGAAACTAATGAAGCTGATTATATATTGCTATATAAGGCTATAATGATATAAACATAGTCTATCACACCCCCGCAGTCGAAGCGGGAGGTGGCCGTACGCTTAGACTGTCCCGGAAATCATTAAAGAGTACACGCGGAAGCCCTTTTGTGAAGATGTCGGCAATCTGGTAACGAGACGGGACATAGAGAACACAGACCTCCCCACGTGCAACTTTTTCACGTACGAAGTGTATGTCCATCTCAATATGTTTAGTGCGTTGATGTTGAACTGGATTACCTGATAAGTATATCGCACTAACGTTGTCACAATAAACCAATGTGCTTTTCCGAATGGGTCAAAGTAACTCCAAAAGTAGGTTTCGAAGCCAACACGACTCAGAAACTACATTAGCCACACCTCTGTATTCGGCCTCGGCACTGGACTTAGATAAAGTTGGTTGACGTTTGGAGGACCAAGAGATTAGGTTGTCGCCAAGAAAAATGCAATATCCGGAGGTGGAACGGCGAGTGTCTGGACACCCTCCCCAATCTGTTGGTTTCTCTTAAGGTCCCAAGATCAATAATAAACATGAATCAAGTGCGAATACATATCGAAGAAGTTGCGGAATACTTACATCGATCGGTTGAGTGATGCGGAGGCAACAAAAATTTCAGATTCTGCCTTCACTACATTCGGCAGTGAGTGTTCACTGGCTTGGCCTCCATTTTGGTCATTCGTCAAGCTCCAAGCTTCGTCGAATGGCTCCCGGCTCATGGGTGGACTTCTCTATCACCTTCGCATGTCTCGTAAGTGTGCTAGCACTTGTGATTTTGCCACAAAATCACACTCTTTGCTTCCCTCACTGCTCACGGTTTTGTTGAAAACCAGTAAGCTTTTTGGCCTCCATGGGCGTGTGAAGTAGAGAGAAAGAGAGAAAGAGAAATGTGTTGAATTAATTAGAAAAGTGTAAACCAAACACTTATATATTTTCCAAAAATAAATAAGTGAATTACCTTTTATTTGATTTTCAAAAAATCAATAAAATGGATTTACCAAATTTGGCTCCAAAAGTCAAATGGCAACAACCATTCCAACAACTACAATCAATCACATCAATCACATCAATCAATGGTCACATCACTCAAAGTGACATGATTTGACGCTTGATGTGACGCTAGATGCGACTAGCGATTTGATGCTTGATTTGACGTGCCGCACTCGAATTTGAAATGCGAATGCGCTCGCAAATAATCTCGGGCTCGGGTTAGCTAATTCCAAATTAACGAATTTTCCGTTGCGTCGTAATTAAATGATTACGCCTAGCGAAATCACTATTCACGTCGCTAACGAAATAATTCTAAATTAATTAGTTCGCCCGAATTAAAATATAATTTTAATTCCGTGTAGAAATCCAATTTCGTTTAATATATCAAATATATTAATTTCTCGATTAATTCCAAATTAATCGTTATCTCTCTTTTAATGATATTTTATCCTAGATAAAATATCTCCGCAATTAATCCCAGATTAATTTTCTCTCTCTTCTAATTAATCCCTGATTAATTTAGAGTGCGATTTATACGTCATCGGTGAATCTTTGGGAAGCGACCCATGAGATCATCGGATATGTTGGCAGTAAATTCGGTCGTCGGACTATCCGAACACGTAAGTACCAAGTACTACTTTTATACCGATTTACAAGACAAGGTTGGCCTCTAGCAAAACGCCATGCCTACCCAATTCTCTGGAAATATCCTTACAGGAATAAATGATCTGTATCAGGCGTAGTATACGTAGTATTGCATATTTCTATCCAGTATCGGATGATTCGTGCTAGGCCTGGGGCTGGAATTGTGTCTGCCCCGTACGAAGCACATGTCAGATGTCTAGTAACTAGTCTCTATAATCGGATAAACCTGACCTTGTCATTTTATCCCGATAGCTGCAGCATTTAAGAGAACCAGTCCCGTATCCTACGTGACCATCATCTCCATATGACTGGAGTGACACTTCCATCTTGACATCACACCCAACACACTACGATTCTCAATATACCCAGTATTGGCGTACACATAACCTGTTAAAGCCCTGGACGACCTCAACCAAAGTATATTAATTATCGCAAGTATTAGCGGTGCAAGTCTCAGGTTAAGACCAAATACACCTACCCTGATTTCGGACTTCCATAGACACATAGTCATACTACCAATGGAATTCTGAGGAGGTCTATCCAGAGCGAAGCTGTTTCCCGTACCATCGGTAAAAAACAACCTCATATTACACTTGCATGAGTATCCTATACCCAAATATATGAGAACTATGTTGTTGTGCCCTCACAACGCGCACAAGTGTAATTCTAGTCTTTTACGCATTTATCGATGTCCAATCTCGACAATGCTCTGACTAGGGATATTTAATGATTTATCCTTTGTGGACTGATACTGTCTCATATCATTCTCCGTCCAGGAACAAATCATAGGGACCTCCTATCATTTATACATCTAGGTGATCTAATCACAAATGATAAGAGTGCAATCTCCTTTGTCACATAGTTAATTTGTACAACAACACCATGATCTGTACAAATAGTGACGCTATGGGTCATAATTGTCCAACAATCTCCCACTTGGCCTATAGCCAGTCACTCGAGTGCTTGACACCCGAACTATGTACGGTTGGCTCAAACTGCTGAGAAATGCTTTCGTCAGCGGATTTGCATGATTATCATCTGATGCGATTTATTCGATCATCACATCGCCACGATGTATGATCCGAACGAATCAGATGAATATCGAAGTATGTATCTGGATCGTTGATGAGACCATTAATTCTTTAGCCTGCGCTGCAGCCTAGCTCAACTGCTAACAGAATTATATATAATCTAATTAGATTTGTTGTCGACCCAAATGGCTTTTATTGCCGCCTCAGCTGCAGCAATAACCCGCATTTGTTGTTTATTCGGTAACAGTATCTTGCTTGGAAGATTTCCAGCTCACTATTCCGTTATTCAAACTGTATAGTACCGTTTGTGACTTATAGTCATTTTTATCGGTTTGGGAAACTTGCTACAGTGATCCCAGTCGCTTCAAGTTCTCCTTCTCCACAGACTAAGACAGCATCCTTAGATCTCTAAGATACTAACATATGTTCTTATCATCAATCCAGTGACTATCACTTGGATTGGCCTGTTTGTGACTTCATATGCTCAAAGCGTATGAGACACCAGGTCGTGTACATTTTTCAATGTACGGTTTCTCGGAGAGTTTTCTCGAAAGCCAAGCTTTCACCGATTGTTATTTGGGAATATCATTTCCAAGAAATGACATATCATCATTATTTATAAGACAGCCACTGTCAGTGCGCTCCCACTAACCCTCTTATATACACAAGAATCATTTCGTTTTGAATTAAATCATACTCCATTATGATCACATCAAAACGAAAATTCCAAGAACCTATGTCTGCTTCAATCCAAACATGGATCGAATAACCTGCAAACCTTGTTTGCTAGTTTTGGTACGAAAAAATCGACAGGATGTTGTAAACATCCTCCAAAAGGTTTCCTTTTCAGGAAAGCGATTTTGCCATTAAGCTGACGTATTTCATACATGAAACATGCAGCATTAGCAAGCATTATCCAAATGGATTTACCGTGGCAACACGTAAAAAGGGTTAAATCGTAATCAACACAATGTTGATAACGATACCTTTCCGCTAAAAGCCTAGCTTTATACGTTGGTATGTTGCCATCCATGTATGTCTTCCTTGAAGACTTATAAAGTACCAATAAGCATAATGCCTTGCGGTACATCAACTAGTATCCAAACTTGTTGATATACATGGAATCCATTTCGGACTAATGACACTTTGTCATAATAGGGAGTCGATACCTTGTATCACTTCCTCATACGTAGTCAGTTGGTATACCTCAAAAGATAGACATCTTTACGAGGTGAGATCATAAACCCATACCCCAGGTTGTTTTCTGACTCTCTCCGACATACGCGGTTCTTGTGTATACGAAGATTAATGGTATAGTTTCATCCTTGATGAACTATTTGTGTTCCATTAAGAATCGATGCCTGGAATAGTATTACTCTAATTTTCATCGAGTTTTACTATTCTCCCACTTACCACTGCATATCGGTATTCCTTTTAGGAAAACCGCATGGCGAGCAACAATCTAATTGTTCTCTCGTGAGTTGTATAAGTACAATACTTATGGTATCCCTAGGATAACCTATAATTGACACTTATCCAATTTGGGTTCTAGTTTGGTATCATCCAAACATATGCCTAGCATCCCAAATATTCGGGATTAAGAAACCCGGTTTCTTTCCCGTTCATATCTAATATGAAATTTGTCAAACAGATTTTATGGAACCTTATTCAAAATAAGTTCTGCACTGTTTAAAGCTTATCCGTTGAAGGAAATGGTAGCTCAGAGCGACTCATGATTAACCTTATCATGTCCAACAAAATTCGGTTACTCTGTTCGTACACATCGTCAAACTGACGTGTTCCGGGAGGAGTCCTCATTTGAAAGAATACTTTACTCTTTCAAGTATATAAGAAACTTATTGCAGAAGTATTTTCCATTACGGTCTTACCGTGACGGTATAATACTATAGCCGATCTGTTTGTCTATTTCGTGTCGAAAACTCTAAAAGTTTCCGATTTGTGTTTCAAAAGAGACACATAACCATAACGTGATGCTACATCCGTAAAGGTCACGAAATATTCATATACACATCTAGCCTAGCTAGACATGGGCCCACTTGCTTCACTATGAACTAGGGCTAACAGATTGGTGGCATTTTCACTTTTACCAAGTAAATAGTGTTTTAGGCACTTTGCCCAATAAACTAGATTCGTAGACTTTATTTGATTAGAATCAAATCAGTCCTGAGTACCCACTCTTCAAAAGTGTGGATATACGAGTTTTGTTTCATTGTGTCCCAGACAACAATGCCACAATATGTTTCAACTGATCAAATCAATTTGAGCTATTTGTTTGTCATGTTATATATTTAAGATTTATTTATATTCAAAATATAAATTATGTTATTTACATCTAATGTGTTTATCTCAATATCATCTTTATATAATAAAACACTTTAGCATTCTAGAATATAAAGGTTCACCCGCTGCGGGTTAAACACTGATATAGAGATAATGTATCTAGTCAAACTAGTTACATTATAACAGTTTCCTAATCCTGTTCATAGCAGATTCTGAACATCAGTATATATTTATGTACCACACTAAGTATTTAAAATCCAATTTCAATACTAGTAGTGAACACAATTTGACAAACATATTTGAAGTCAGAGCCTTGCTCGTCTTCAGTTCCTTCATGTCTGCTTTGTTCAAACGGCAGTCACGCTTCCACGATCCTGTTTGCCACAATTTAAGCAGACATTTTGGATATGTCCTTTATCTTCCCATAAGACTATAATGATTTTGCCTTTGCCCTTTTCACATTCCAGAAACCTTTGGCCAAGCCTCGGGTTGCTAGAATATCGAAGTAAAGTACGCCTTGCGCTACTTGCCTAATTGCAAACTTTGACTTTGTCTCCTTGAGAATAGTCATTAACCCTCCAAGAGTTATTTATTGCAATTTAGTACTTCTAAAATCTAAAGATAGATTCTTTGAAGATCCTTCAATTTCTTTACCATACTTTAAGGATCTAATCCTTAGTTCTGATTCAGAAATTAAGGAGTCTACTGCGACAAGCTTAATGGATTAAGCACTAAAGTTATCATTACATGAATCTTCCAAAGATCATGCTATACTATTTACTTAACTCCGGGCTTAGGCATACTATATTATTTTATCAAATAAAATAACTTATTATTTTCCAGGACCATCCTAAAATTATATTCCCATTTGAAAATTAAACCATTTAAATACATTTTCCCTAGGATTATGTTTTAAATGTCAATCTTTCACTTTATCTTGATTTTAATAGTCCAACTATTTAATCAACGATTTTGTACTATTTATTATAATGATTACAATAGTCCAACTATTTAATCAACTATAATTTAATAGATTAAAATCAATCATATTGATTACTATAATCCAATTATAAAATCAACTATAAATGAATAGTTTGAATATAGTCCAACTATTTATTAAAACAACAATTTAAATATTAGTCCAACTAACATTTAGTTTATTTGACGAATGATATTTGTTTGAGCGCGTATGGCAAGTAATTAAACGAGTATTGCAAATTCAATTATTGCCTCCCACTATTTTTCGGCGAGTCTCTAACCCTCTGTTGAGTACTCGGGAAATCGTGTTTCCTAGTGGGCTAGGATCCCGTTAAATATCACACAATCTTGACTTTGGCCAAAAAATTGTATGATAATTAACTAGGTAGATCTCTAAGATCGATTGGATCCAATCCAATTCCTAGATCCGGTAGGGGGACATCCAAGTCCGAAACATATATCTTATATATGCCAATACATCCAATGTATTACCTAACCTTTTTCCTCTGAATCAACTAAGCATTGGCTTTGGCACAACAAACTTAGTGATCCCAGTTAAGCGCGACCCATTGACCATGGAAAGCTTCGTAATCAATGTCGATGGACAAGAAGTGGTCTTGACTTTGGCCAACAAACCACAACTTGGACAAGACACCAATATGTAACAAAGCTCTCGTGATTCAAACACATCCTCGACGGACAAAGGCCTTGACTTTGGCCAACAAGCCAATGCCAGTCTTGGATCTTGAGTGAGAATCACTCAATGGAAGGAAAAACACTTAATATTATTTGAGGGTTTTTCGCGTGCAAATTGGCAACCAATTTATTATCTTTGTTAAGGTCTCATCATCATACACCCTTAAACATGCATTCTAAACACATAATAAAACGCGTATAAATAAAGTAATAATGATATGCGGATGGATACTTTACACAATGATCCTAGATCAAATCTCTCTTTAATGATATTTCTTCTACCCGTTACACTACACTTATAAAGAAACCTCATTTACATTGAGGGGAATAGGTGAGAAGAGAATACAAAGAAATGAGAGGTAATAAGGCTGGACACGCAGGTCCAATTAATAAATCAAATTTATTACAATTTCCAAGATTGCCCCACCCATCTAATAGCCATCTGATATATATTATTCATGCATCGCAACCATGTATTCACACAAGCATGTTATCAATCAATCAAATCAAATTAATTAATCTGATAATTAGTGATCATCCAATGTTCAAACAACGATTTGATTTTGCTCGAGTCAAACTCGTTTTGCGAATAAGTACTTAAAGTACGAATTCTAGAATTATATTAAACTACATCAATAAATCCAATTTAATATGCATTCAATTCTAATTCACTATTTAATTCCAAATTAAATACTACACTTTATTAATGAACTTTTACGACTTAAATTCCAAATTTAATCGTTACGGGTCTCAAAGCCCGATTAACGTCCAACGTCAATTTAATTAAAGTCCAATGGGCTTTTAATTAATTTCTTAAGGCGTGGACTTTTGGTCAACTCGGGTCAAACCGAATAACCGAAATCCAATCCGGGAGTTACCCCATAAGCCTAGAAATCAATCTTGGCCCATTAGGCCCAATTAAACTTTAAAGGTTCATTAAGTTGCATTTGGGCTTTATGGAAGCAGTTTTGGGCCCAATTGGATCCAATCCGTTTGACCTAAACCCAACTTTGTACAACAAAGCCCAATAAGCCCATTTACAACATTAAAGCCCAAATCCAATTTTAAGGCCCAAATAATTAAATTCCAAAAATCCAATTTTCCCAATTTAATTATCAAAGTGTATATCATGATTAATCACCCAAATTAACATTTCTAAAACATAAATTTATACAATTAATCATGCTCATTTACATCAATTAGTGTCCAACACATTTTGATTAAAATCAAACCCATAATTACATGCTCAAAGTCTCGGCCAAGGGAGGGGATTTGTGTCCGATTCGAATTCAATCCAATTAATTCCACAATCGACATTAAATCACATTCCCGAATGATTCTAACTCATCCAATGGATCAAAATCAAAAAACACCAAGACTATTAGGGCACTACTACATTCAGCCAACATAGAAAATTTGGGGAAAAATGTTCCAAACATTATTTCATCAAATTGATCCAATCAATCATCAATTAAAACACATTTAAGCATACTTAATCATCCAATTTCATAATTCATGCTCAAAATCAATTTTACCCAAATTTTAAGCCCTAAACATTTCATGCTCAAACCTTGCTCTAGATGCCATTGTTGGTTTCTCTTAAGGTCCCAAGATCAATAATAAGCATGAATCAAGTGCGAATACATATCAAAGAAGTTGCGGAATACTTACATCGATCGGTTGAGCGACGCGGAGGCAAAAAAATTTTCAGATTCTCCCTTCACTGCATTCGGCAGTGAGCTGTGAGTGCTCAGTGGTTTGGCCTCCATTTTGGTCCTTCGTCAAGCTCCAAGCTTCGTCGAATGGTTCCCGGCTCATGGGTGGACTTCCCTATCACCTTCGTATGTCTCGTAAGTGTGCTAGCACTTGTGATTTTGCCACAAAATCACACTCTTTGCTTCCCTCACTGCTCACGGTTTTGTTGAAAACCAGTAAGTTTTTTGGCCTCCATGGGCGTGTGAAGTAGAGAGAAAGAGAGAAAGAGAGATGTGTTGAATTAATTGGAAAAGTGTAAACCAAACACTTATATATTTTCCAAAAATAAATAAGTGAATTACCTTTTATTTGATTTTCAAAAAATCAATAAAATGGATTTACCAAATTTGGCTCCAAAAGTCAAATGGCAACAACCATTCCAACAATCACATCAATCACATCAATCAATGGTCACATCACTCAAAGTGAGATGATTTGACGCTTGATGTGACGCTAGATGCGACTAGCGATGTGACGTGCCGCACTCGAATTCGAAATGCGAATGCGCTCGTAAATAATCTCGGGCTCAGGTTCGCTAATTCCAAATTAAAGAATTTTCTGTTGCGTCGTAATTAAATGATTACGCCTAGCGAAATCACTATTCACATCGCTAACGAATTAATTCTAAATTAATTCGTTCGCCTGAATTAAAATCTAATTTTAATTCCGCGTCGAAATCCAATTTCGTGTAATATATCAAATATATTAATTTCTCGATTAATTCCAAATTAATCGTTATCTCTCTTTTAATGATATTTTATCCCAGATAAAATATCTCCGCAATTAATCCAAGATTAATTTTCTCTCTTTTCTAATTAATCCCTGATTAATTTAGAGTGTGAGTTATACGTCATCGGTGAATCTTTGGGAAGCGACCCATGAGATCCCCGGATAGGTTGGCAGTAAATTCGGTCGTCGGACTATCCGAACACGTAAGTACCAAGTACTACGTTTATACCGATTTACAAGACAAGGTTGGCCTCTAGCAAAGCGCCATGCCTACCCAATTCTCCGGAAATATCCTTACATGAATAAAGGATCTGTATCAGGCGTAATATACGTAGTATTGCGTATTTCTGTCCAGTATCGGATGATCACGTGCTAGGCCTGGGGCTGGAATTGTGTCTGCCCCGTACGAAGCACATGCCGGATGTCTAGTAACTAGTCTCTATAATCGGATAAACCTGACCTTGTCATTTTATCCCGATAGCTGCAGCATTTAAGAGAACCAGTCCCGTATCCTACGTGACCATCATCTCCATATGACTGGAGTGACACTTCCATCTTGACATCACACCCAACACACTACGATTCTCAATATACCCAGTATTGGCGTACACATAACCTGTTAAAGCCCTGGACGACCTCAACCAAAGTATATTAATTATCGCAAGTATTAGCGGTGCAAGTCTCAGGTTAAGACCAAATACACATACCCTGATTTCGGACTTCCATAGACACATAGTCATACTACCAATGGAATTCTGAGGGGGTCTATCCAGAGCGAAGTTATTTCCCATACCATCGGTAAAACACAACCTCCTATTACAATTGCATGAGTATCTTATACCCAAATATATGAGAACTATGCCGTTGTGCCCTCACAACGCGCACAAGTGTAATACTAGTCTTTTACGCATTTATCGATGTCCAATCTCGACAATGCTCTGACTAGGGATATTTAATGATTTATCCTTTGTGGACTGATACTGTCTCATATCATTCTCCGTCCAGGAACAAATAATAGGGACCTCCTATCATTTATACATCTAGGTGATCTAATCACAAATGATAAGAGTGCAATATCCTTTGTCACATAGTTAATTTGTACAACAACACCATGATCTGTACAAATAGTGATGCTATGGGTCATAATTGTCCAACACAATCAACATCTGTATAAGAGACAAGAGAGACAATGGAAGACTTATACAGATGGAGGCCAAATTCAGTAGTGCCTTGAATGTAGCGCACAATGCGCTTGAGAGCATTCATATGCTCGACTTTAGGATCGTGCATGTACAATCACACCTGTTGAACTGCATATGAGATGTCTGGTCTAGTGAAAGTAAGATACTGCAAAGCACCTGCAAGTTGACGATAATGTGTAGGATCCTTATAGGATGCCCCGGCCGTGGTTCCAAGCTTGGCGTTTGTGTCAACCGAGGTGTGACTAGGCTTGCAGAAGGTCATGCTTGCACGCTCAATAATATATGTTGCATAATTTTTCTGTGAAAGAAATATGCCACCAGAGATGCGAGTTACATTAATACCTAAAAAATAGCTCAAATGACCCAAATCCTTCATGGCAAACTCGACATTAAGAAGAGACATGATAGACCTCCTTAGAGTATCTGAAGAAGCTGTGAAAATGATATCATCAACATAGAGCAAAATGTAAGCAATGTGAGAACCATGACAATAAATAAAGAGAGAGTGATCAGATCGACTGTGAGAAAAACCAATGGTGGAAACATAGTCTGCAAACCACTGGTACCATGCACGAGGGGCTTACTTAAGCCCATATAATGACTTCTTCAAGAGACAGACATGATTGGGATGATTCGGATCTTTGAATCCCATGGGTTGATGCATATAAACGGTCTCGTTAAGATTACTATGAATAAAGGCATTCTTGACATCCAATTGATGAATGGGCCAAGAATGTGAAAGTGCAATGCTCAATACAGTCCTCATCGTAGCCGATTTGACAACTGGGCTAAATGTCTCGTCACAGTCCACTCCAACCTATTGAGACCTGCCATCACCTATAAGACGGACTTTGTGCCTCTCAAAAGAACCGTCAGATTTCTTTTTATGTCGAAAAATCCACATAGAACGAATAAGATTCACATCAATAGGACGGGGCACCAACTCCCACGTCTTATTTTTAATTAGACCATCATATTCATCAATCATGGCAGCTTTCCAATTTTGGTCATGTAGAGCACTAATGGGATTTCGCGGAAGGGGCGAAATAGAAGGTGTAGTGGAAGTGCTTAAGTTAAATGGTTGTTTGGGCTTGTGTATCCCATGTTGGCTTCTAGTGGCCATGCGGCTGGGCTGCTGTCTAGGAGTGGCAGTGGCTGAGATTGAGTCAGGAGAGGTTGATCTAGTATCTGGGGATGTGTTGCGTGCGGTAAGGGGTGCTGGGTGGGGCTGCACTGACTGGTCCGTGGGGTATGGGGCCGGTACAGGCTGAGCAGTGGCTGTAGTAGGGGGGTTCGGCTAGGAAGGTGTAGGGAGGGTTTGAGCCGCCTGCTCAGCTTGGGGATTTGGCTCTAGTGTAGGAGTGGGCCGACTTGGTGGAGGCAGAAAATGCAGGAGATAGGGAGAAAACCCATGGTCCAAAAAATCATAAACATTGGAGGATGGAGTATGTAAATTGGAGAATGGAAAATTATTTTCATCAAAAATCACATGCCTCAAGATAATAATTTTCCTGCTTGATAAATCATAACACTGGTACCCCCTATGATTGGACGGATACCCCAAGAAAACACAAGGTGTGGAGCGAGTTTGCAACTTATGAATGGTTGTAGAAGGGAAGAGAGGATATCACAAACACCCAAAAATCTGGAGATGAGAGTAGGATGGAGTTCTTTGAAAAAGAATTTGAGTTGGGGATTAGTAGTTTAGGACCTTGGAATGAAGGACATTTAGGAGATAACTTGCCATTTGGAGTGCATAATGCCAAAATGAAGGGGGCATGGAGGCGTGAGCAAGAAGAGTGCGCACTATGTTGTTAATGGTTTTTATTTTTCTTTCCGCCTTACCGTTTTGAGGACAAGTGTAGGGGTAAGAAAACCGAAAATTCAAACCATTAGCTTTGCAAAAAGAATGAAAAAGTCCATTGTCAAATTCCCGCCCATTATCACATTGAATATTTTTTATATCTCTTTCAAATTGAGTTCGAATTAAAGCCTTAAAAGAGTGGAAGATAGAATAAACCTGTGACTTGGTTGAGATAGGAAAAGTCCACAAAAAATTACTATAATCATCTAGGAAAAAGACATAATAACGGTGCCCGTTAGAACTCAAAACGGGAGATGTCCATAAATCACTGTGAATAATATCAAATGGCATAGTAGTAAAAGACATAGAATCATGAAATGGCAACTTAATGTGTTTCCCCAAATGACAAGACGTACAAAAAGAAGTACGGACCTTATTACATTTGATCAAATCGCTACTACGAAGAGATCTAAGAATAGTATGTCCCGGATGTCCGAGCCGAGAATGCCATAAGTTGGGTGAAGCGGCAAGAAAAATGGATGGTGATGTGGTTCTTTTTGTGGCGATTATAGGATATAATTCCCTGGTGCTCTCACATCTCATGAGGCGGCTCCCCGTCTTTAAATCCTTCACAGAAAACCCAAGTGGATCAAACTCAACAGAGACATTATTATAGTTAGTGAACTTGCGAACTAAAATAAGGTTTTTGATGAGTTTTGGAGCATGTAAGACATTTTTTAGGCTTAATGGGGGATTAGGAGGGGTGAGATAGGTATGACCATAGCCATGAATGGGAATAATGTTACCATTACCAACAACAATACCATTATTTGTGCTCAAATTAAAATAAGACGTGAGAGTACCTGTATTGGCAGTCATGTGAGATATGGCTCCAGTGTCCATATACCAATTTTCATCTAGTTGATTAAGAGAGAGTGTGTGCATAGCGGCTTCAACATCAGTTGGTTCATACCCGGAAGAAGGAGGAGACTGCATTGAATATGCATGGTGTGGACGTGGGGCTGGACCGAGAACACCACCACTGTTGGACCTTGGTGTCGCTGGAAGCTGCTGCCATGGCCCTGTGAGGTATGGGCAGGGTGGAAGTGCCCACTGTGGTGGCGGCCAGGCTGACCAGGGAGGGTAGTAGCCGTGTGGGCTAGGCTGTTGGGCAACCGCAGACTGGTGGTGACTGGTCTGACCACCGTCACGGCCAGATCTGTCACGGTGGTGGTGATTTCCTCGACCATGATTTTTGTTATTCTTGCCACGATTGTCACGATTATCACGATTATGAGAGTTACGAGCATAATAATTGTTGTTACCTTCATGAGTTTGCGGTGGTGGCTGTGAGGACGAATCATTGTAGACAAGAAGAGTTGTGGAGCCTGAACCACGAGCCCATTCTTTTGTAGTTGTTTCTTCGAGTTTTAATCTCGAACATAGCTCAGTGAATGTAGGTAATACATCATTTTGTTGGATGGTAGTGACAAAAGTTGCATAAACTTCAGGCAGTCCCGCAAGAAGACGTATATCCAACCGTTGATCGGAGACCGGTGACCCCACGTTGGCCAGCTGATCGGCAAGAGATTTGAGCTGATTATAGTAGGCAATGACATAGGAGAATTCAACCATTTTGGTGGTTGTGAATTCAGTCTCAAGGTATGCCGCTCTTGAGTTTTTGTTATTTTGAAATATTTGAGCAACTCGCTTCCATGCATTCTCTGCTACATCATCTACTACGAGGATGGAGGTTAGGATGTCATGAGCCACCGTAGCATAGATCCATTGAAGAACGACTGCGTCAAGCCATTTCCAGAGGGCTAGATCAGCAGCTTTCGTCGCCTTGTAAGCCGCGAGTTCCGATGTTTCAGTGGGAGGGATAATATGCTCAAGCACTGAATGTACTCGTGCTTGAACTTTAAAGAGAGTTGCCCATTCGTGATATTGGCCGGTTTCCCTAACTAACGTGATCGGGATTAGAGATTTCACGTTTATGACTGTGAGAGCAGAATGAAAGTTCTTGTCAGCCATTGTAGGGCAGTAGAGAAATAGAGGAGAGGAAGGAATAAGGAAGGCGACGGCTAGGTTAAGAAGAAGAGGAGGGTAACTGCTCTGATACCATGTAAGAGAATAATTTCCCTGCCTTTATTGATTTGTTTATTAGTCAATATATACAAAAGATTAGCTAAATATAAGGAAACTAATTAAGCTAATTATACAATGTAAGGAAACTAATGAAGCTGATTATATATTGCTATATAAGGCTATACTGATATAAACATAGTCTATCAAATAAGTCCATTTCAAATTTAGTTAATGAATTTTATGACTTTAGGCATATGAACTACAAGTCTGAAATGTTTCAAATTTTACTTATGTCTTCAACGTATGAACTATAGGTCCAATTATTTTATAATTTTGACCAATTATATAATTTTGACCAATTATATAATTTGATAATCATCCACATTTTTATATTTAGGATCCTAGATATTGTTTTTATGATATCAATAATAACAAAAAAAAAATGTAAATATATATTTTTACATTAATCTTATATCAATTTCTAAATTTATTTATGTACCAACATATAATTAATAGAAAAATCTTTCGTTTCTCATATATATATATATATATATATATATATATATATATATATATATATATATGCCCAATGTAATCTTTAAAAATTGTTAAACTATTAGCTTCTACAAGGGCGATTTAAATATCTTTATCATTTGTATGCATGTCTTTTCAAGGAAATTTGAATATCTTTATTTTTCATTATATACCTCTTCAAAGGTAATTGAGATTCATTATTTATTGGTATATATACACTTTTTTAAGTGCGATCTATACAATTATTTCATATAGATCAATATTTTGCTATATATGCAAACATGTTCTCTTCAAGAGTACCTAATTGTTTCATATATCTTTCACATCATCTCCCTAAGAATTAAAGTATTTCTAATAAGTAATCTATTATGCTTCATGTATTTTTCATATATCAGTATCACCACTTGTTTATCACGCTTCAGGCGCTCGCCTATCCATTTGTATGACTATAATCCTTCAAGGACATCAATAATTGATCTTTATCATTTTTCTATATTAATAAATGCCTTTAAACTTCAAGTTCAAAATGATTTACATAAAAAAAAATTAGATGAGATAAAATGATACATAACGTTGTGATAACATTATGTCATTTGTTGTATATAGCTTTCCTTCCCCTCATTGTGGGAAGACATTTTCCATCAAGGTGAGAATTCATAAAATATATGAAACAAAATGGTTAACTATAAGAGGTTTAGTAAAAAAAATAGCAGTCGATAAGTTATTTAAAATAAAAATTTCAAATCATTATTTGAATTCCATCTTAATTGATCTATAAAAAAAATTAACAATAATAAATTTAATACAAAAAATCAATTATAAAAAAATCTTTAGGCTCTTTGATGGAAATCAATTTGAAGATATATTCGACAATATAATGTGTAATTGTTAGCCGTATATTTTATAAATTAATTATCATAAAGTATTGAAATTTTTTAGATTTGTTGATCTTCTGGTTCATTTATTCCACTTCATGGTATAATACATCTTAATTTCTTGTTTCAAAAAATAAGACGATTACAATTATCATTTTGATAAATAAATAATGCATGCTTTTTACTCCCATAAATAAAAGTTCATTCACTTCAAGGAATGATGATGATAGATATTATTTTCCATTAAATACTCATTATTTTATTCAATATAAGAAAACTCTCTCAATTTTACTACTTTCAAAGCTTATTTGAGATGTAAAATACTAAACATGTTTTCTCTAATTTACTCTCTTTAAAATTTCCAAGGAGAGAATCACATGAGATTTATGAAATATTATTTTATTTTCAAATAGTTATATTTTATTTTCAAGTTGCTTTAAAGAAACAAATTCAACTTTTACTCATGCAATGAGAAATTGTAAAAGAAAACCATTTTCTAAAGTCCTATAAGGACACCAAGACCAAATTGTAATTTTCGATATACTTCATGGACATATGAAAGAATATTTTTCATAATTCTTTCATCTTGTAGGGATTCTTAATTTTCCTTCAAAATATATTTTCAATATCCTAAATATAACTTGAAATTGACATAATTAGTTTGTTATTTCTAGAGCACATTTGAACCTTTCAATTGTAATAGTTAGTTAGTTTTTTTTTTTTTTTTTTTTTTTTTTTTTTTTTTTTTTTTGTATAATTTAAAATAAGAAAACCATATGGACTTTCTAGACACTTGATATCAATTCTTTCTTCTTCAAATTTCTTCAAGAAACAAATTGATCATTTTCTCATAAATTATTTTTTCTCTTTCAAGGAGATGATAACGATGAAGACAAAAATTTAATTTTTCTAGTCCTACAGGGACAAACGAATGATCATAATATATGTATTGAATATAAAGTAAAATTTTGATTATGTTTTTCCTTGAGGGATGCTCGATTTTATTTATCAATGTATTTTTAATAGTCATAAAGAATAATTTGATTATTTATCATAAAATATTTAATTTCATCTCTTTTAGGGAGATGATGATAAAAGATCATCGTAATATTTTAATTCGTGTAGTTCTTTAATGATGATTAACAAATATCATAAATTTTTAATTTTTTAGTCTTCTGGGACACGATGGTAAATAAATTTTGGTATAATTCTTCAAGAACATGAAATAAAATATTTGCAATCCTTCAAGGATGCATATATAATTTTTCATTTTCACACTTCAAGGTGCATTATATAACAATTAATAAAATAATAATAAATACTCTGTAAACATTTAAATATTCATATATGCATCATTTATATTTTCAAATTGCCTCAACATAAAAGCAACTTTATTTAGGAATTAAAATAAATATTTTCATACCTTTGCAAGTGAGAATAACAGTGATAGATAGATTTACCATACTTTCATGAACGAAAGCTTCAACCTCTTAAGTGTAGAAACTCGTGCTCATAACATGTTAAATAATAAAGACAAAGAAGAATTTTGTAAAGATAAAATATGAAACTTATCTTCTTCAACCATAAGAACTCATTCCCATCTCATATTATTCATATATCAAGTGTGTACAAATAAGAAGGCAATCTCTCCTTTTATAGTCACATAACCATAAAGTAAAATAAATAGATTATCAATAGATACATAATGGATCATAACTTCTATGAAATAGTGGGAGTGATAAGAAGATATGGTAATGGGGAGATAAAAAAATTACTTGATAAATATTCATATAATTTATATTTTCACAACGGATTAACACTTATAATGTATTTATCAGATGAATACATTAAATATGTCACATACAAATTTTTCTCGAAAATCTAACTCGTATTGAAAATCTAGCACATATAACATCTCAAATACTATATTTCTTACTTTTTAATATCTCAAAAATATGTATTAAAAAGTAGAATTAAAAGAAAAGAAAGAGTTTATATATGTGCCATCTAATTTAAAGGATAATCTTTTTATATATGTTGCATGCCTTATCAAGCAGACCGAATTTCGATTATTGTCTCCCAGAATACAACTTGGTGATAGACGTATTTCAAATTAATAAGAATAATAAATTCTATTTACACTTATGCCCACAAATTCTATTTACAACTGTTATTTCTTAAAATTTCCAGTAAATGACATCCTCTTTGTACACAACAGTATATGCATATCTTGGTAAATAATAGTGATGTTATTTTTTTTTTTTTATATCAAATCTTGATCTTTAGAGGCAAATAATCTAACAAAATCTGTTTTATACTTTTTTTAAATAGAGTTTTTACTGTGACTGTGTTCCGAATAGTCTGTTGATATGATGATTATCATGAGTTAACCAGAATGAGTTGTTTTAAGAATTATCATATTTGGCCATCTATTCTAAAACTTTACTAACTTTTCTATCAAATTTGGACACCCAAATTTTTTCACTCTTAAAAATATCCTTTTTTTTTCTCTCCGTCCCTAAAACTTTAATATAAATAAATATTAGATTAAATAAATATTATTAATTTTTTAATTACCAACATTAACAGCAGAATAAAAAAAAAAACCGAACAGAACCGAAGCATGATCTAGAACCTTTTTCACAATTATCAGTAATCCAACCTTTTAATGATACGAAAAATCTTCTATAACTCAACAATATACGTGTTATACATTCTTCTTCAATCATCCTCACTAATTATGATCAGAAATCTAAGACAGGGATCATCAATAGCTATTTTGGCTTCCTTAACAAGGCAAATCACAACAGTTGAAAGGCTCATTCTTGACAGAATAATAAACCTTCTTCTTACAGACATGGGCACAAATGTACGTCCAGAGTCGCCTCCGACTCCCAAGAAACCACCTGTAGTTGTCAATCACAGCCCTCCGGTACCAACCAGTTAACCTCGCTTTACAGGCCTTTGAACGTAAGATTTGTTGGGATCCTCAGTTTTAAGCTTTGGAGGTCGAATTTCTCCTTTCTTACCCTGCGTATATAAAACATGGAGATTATGTGTCCAGTGCTTTCCTGAAACAAGATCAATTGTTTCATCTGAAAAAGCAAAAATCACGATCTAATCTCACCTTCTTTCCTGTCTTCATGAAGTCTCTCCAACTAGAAACCTGAAATATAAAATAAAAAAAGGGGAAGAATATGATAACAAACAATTCAAATTGATCTGTCAACATATTTATATTGCGGCACTTCATCACAGAACCATTTCATGTTCTATCACTAATGGAGGTCAGCCGAAAAAGAAATAAATAAATGTCAAAGTAAACATTAAAGAAATAAAGTGAGCAAGGAACATAAGCACATGCCCTTTTTTCAGAACATCTGGAGAATTAATAATAAAATAAGAACTAAAAACAATAATTCTATTCATATTTCTCCTCTTCTAGGATTTGGGCTTAAAATTATACCGTTACTCTATATTACCAACTTTTAAACCTGAACATTATCCGCTGGAAAGAGACATACTCATTTAGTAAGAATGTTAACTATTAGAAGACTCGAACCATTGTTGGATGAAACTACTAGCATAAAAGAATTACCTAAACGACAACAATTGATACATGTGAGTTTATTCAATTACCTTCAAAAATTTGGGACGTAGCCAAAACTTATAACACAACACAATACCAAACCTTCAGTAAACAACAATTCAAGTTCAAAAACTTTATTCATTGAACCAATATCAAAGGCATGTCATCATGTGAATAAAAAGTGGGAAAGAAAAGAACAAACCCGCTGTTCTCTTGTTCCTTCCCACTGCTCCTCGTGCTCGCGCTTTCTTTTCCACATTTCTTTTTGTTCTTCTTCATCCTTCTTCAATCTACCTTCCTCTTCTGATATCTACATGAGGACAAAAGGAGAATATTAATGTATAAAGGTTTATGATAAAGGTAAAAAAGAAAATGAGAGAAATGGTGGGCTTTCGTTATACCCTCATCTGCATTTTCCTCCTGCGCCATTCTTGTTCTGTTAATATTTCTCGAACCTTCAATTTCAGCTCTCGCTGAAACTCCTCTGATCGTTCATGTTGTTGCTCATACTTCCCCTAAATTATTAAACAACAATAAAAGTCAATAAGTGAACAGCCAATTAAGGACACTTTAATCTGAAAAGAAAAAACATACAAAAAAAAAAAAAGCATCAATTCAATGAACAAACAAGATATGAAGCTGAAAACAACAAAATCGAGTTGTTGGAACAACAAATATGTCTTTCAAGCAATGGTCAAAAGCAAAAGATTAATAATAAATTCACAAGGTTGGAATATGGAATATGGAATACGGTTAAGATCCTTTCACAACTGTAAGCATTGAACCAAATAAACTTGTAACCTTCCAGGTCATCACACAATAGGTCCTACTGCTACTAATAAAACTGACAGCAGGAAATCAACTATGAGGACATCACTAGATTTTCTTGATGTTTGGAAATAGTATTAAATAATTTTTCACATTAAAAATTTGTGTGTAACCTCTACATATGATGGGCTTCAGTTTTGGATCAAGAGGACAAACCTGTGAAGGTAATAAAACTAGCAGAAGCCCCACACCCTTTTGGTTACAAAGAAGATCCAAATCCATCCAAGTAATCAAGTCATCATTCCACACCATTTACTACTATTCAATTCAGTGTATCAAATATATAAGAATATCCTAGAATGTTTTGCTTTTGCAGCTCCCTAACATTTGAATTTACCTGAAATAATACAACCCTCAACCTCCACTAACGTTGAAAAAAATTTCAACTTTAGAAATATTAACTACAGCAATAACCCACCACAACTAGCAATTTTATAACTAATCAAAAGTGGTTCATTCAATCATAGTAATCTGGAATAACTGAAAAACATATATGTACACAACATATATAGAGGACACAAACATAAATGAAACCTCATATACCTCATCAACTAATGACTTTATTTTCGAAGCTGCATCTTTCTTCAACTGCTTCTTTCTCTTTGCTCTAAGTTCTTCTGCAGATCATACGAATTAGGAATAAGTTTCCAAATTGATATCACTACTGTTGAGGAGAGAAATGGAACAGTATAAAAAAATGTTGTGATTCATATTCTTAAACAGGAACAAAACCAAAATGGGACAATGCCATATATCAGGATTTCAGAATAAGACAGTACAAAATTCCATGCAAATAGCAAATTTAGCAATAAATTTCAACACAAAGTACTACAGTATGCATTCAGAGCATATCACATATCTAATCATACAAGAAAGAAATGTAAAAGGAATAAACAAGCAAAAACCATCATCAATAACCTGGGAAAATGACATGGATAGCAGTTAACATTTAAACATAACATAGATTATTAGAATTTAGTATGACTTGTGAGTGCCAGCTGGTTCAGTTGGTAAAATCTCTTTAGTGGAAATAAGAGGTTCCCGTTTACATGGATGGGGATATATATGAAGAAAAGGAATTTAGTACTGACCTCTTGCTGCATTGACTTGGGTAAGAACATAATCCCTTTCTTGTTCATCTGATAGTAGTTGCTGGGCCTTTGCCAATGCTGCTCACAAATCAATAGCATCATGTTGGTGAACAACTCAATTATACATTTGGCATACAAATAAATATCCATATGACTCAATGCATTACACGATTAGCTTCAGTATTCCTCTATTTTTCCAGACATTAAAAAATCCATGCATCACATATTAACAAAATTCAATCAATAAGAGATCGGTATTCAACATGTAAATGCATAAAGTAATATCTAGAAGCATCCATAGTAGTGATAGCAAAAACTTCCTGCATATTCCGTTACTGAGAAACTAAGATCTAAGCTTGGGTTTGTAATATCTAAAATCTACAATTAATTTCCTCCTCGATACCTAGCACTTGGCCAACATATGAATAAATTAATAGAAGCAATTGAGAGTGGGAAGGACGAGGTTCCAAATAGAAAACGGGACAATAAATAATCGTCACACATACAAGCAAACTCGTAAATATTCAAACTAAGAAAATCTAACCCTAAATTAAGATGAATGACAACAGGAGGTATAGATTATTGCCACAAATACCAGATTATAGAATGAAAGCTAGATCATCTTATACATTATGGGAAATATAACACAGGAAAACGAAAAAGTGTGTGATATACCCACACAACTAAATCAATTTACACCAGTGTGGGTATCTCGGGCACTTTTTACATTATGACGGGAATGAGTATGATAGAATATCAGTGTTCGAAAACAAGCGCCCCGTGGCCTAGGGGCCAGGGCCGCCGTGCCTAGCCCCAAATCATTGGGGGTAGGCGATGCATCGAAATGGCCAACTTTTTCTGTCCATTTTGCGCCAATTTCGTCACCAAAAACCACTGTTGACTACCGCCGATTTTGAAACCCCAACCATAATGGCATTGATTTCATATCCCAACTCTAATTTTTCAAAATCAATTCTCTATCTCATAAATTTCAGAAAGCCCCAATTTTTCAAGACATAAACCCTAATTTCTTAAAAAACCCTAATTGCTTCTAATCTTGTTGGTTTCTCATCAAATTGACCATCTAAAAACTTTTTCTATCACTCAAACAATATTTTCCTATGATCAATTTGTCCAAATTTTCCCAAAACTTGAAATCCCCAAATTGACCTAAAACCCTAATCTTAATTCTCTATCAGCCAAGGAATTGTCTAGGCACCGTTTTGGGTTGTCGCCCAACTAGTACATAGCATGTTTTGAAACATTGTAGAATAGAAAAAGTGCATGACATTTTAGCACAAAAGAAGAAATCTACCACTCACATCCTGACTCTCTCGAACAGTTTGCAACTTCAACAAGTATTTGCGAGCTTTAAAAAAAATCATTTTTTTTACTCCAAACCATACCAGGCTCAGACCACTGCGCCTCAAAAAGAGTTGGGTCAGGCGACATTCATTAGACGTGCGTCGAGGCACAAAGGCACGGCTGCGTGCGCCTTTGAAACGCACCTAGGCTCGCCTCATTAAAATCTGTGAGAAAATCCTTACCCGAATTGACCCACCTAACCTGAAATCAAGTTGTATAACATTTCTTTAATAAGTTAAGATAGGTTTAGGGTGAGCTATAAATTTCGACAAACACATTAATATGTATTAATTATTATTAGTATTTGTATTATTGTAATTGTTTTTGATAATTTTTCCATGATCTCTCTTTGTTTTAGTTGACTGGATAATTATGTTTTTTTCCTGCAATTTGGGTCTCACATTCATCAGGCGCGCGCCTAGGCCCTACGACCCTTTGCGCTTTAGTGCTCCTTACGCCCTTAACAACACTGCTCCAAACAGATCATGGCATCAGAAATGGTATCATTGACTTCTTAACCCTATCCTTCAAATTTCCATATCTAGCGTGCCCCATTCCCAAGTTCTCACAAATTTGACCCATCAAAAGTTTGAATTCTGAAACTGCAACTATAAAAGAAGAACAATCACAAAAGAAGCATTAGACCGATAGCTTAAATGGATTATAAACAACGGCTACTGTTACACACATCCTAAATTAAACTATCTGTTTTTTTATTAACCCAAAATCTAGATCTGGAGTCTTCTACAACACAATTGAAGCAGTGTTCTAAAAATCAGGCTAGCCGGCTGCCTAGGCAGTCCTAGCCCGTTCCGAATATGGAGAAAATCAGCCATCTAGGCGGTCTGCGGATCTAGGCAAGTTCTAGATGGGTTGGTCTAAAAATTGTGTTATGGGTATAATATTTGATCCCGATCCATTTTTCTATTTTATTTTATCATAAAATCGCAAATATAAGACACTGACTTGATCAAATTAGGCTTGTCATAATTACTGAATTGATCAAATATAATTACTGAATTGATCAGTTAAAATAATTGTTATTTGTTGGATAATTTGATATTGAGTGTGATTACTGAATTGATCAATTAAAATCATTATTTTTTTATAGTTCTTTTCAATGACAAACTCTTTTGCTTCTGATCATGTATTGCTCACTTGTTTATGGGTTGTTCCAATAAATTGCACAAGACAAAAAAGATGACATGAATATAATTTTTTCCAAATAAAGAAAGATGACATGAATATAATTTTTTCCAAATAAAGAAAGATGACATAATTACATTTTTTTCCAAATAATCAAATACATAATTACAAATTTTTTGAATAAAATAATAAAACCGCCTAATTTGTCCGTTTAGGAGCCGCCTAGAAGGTCTAGGCGCTCTCTCACCGCTCGACTAACGCCTAGTGTTTTTTAGAACATTTATAACAAAAGGGTCCACATGAAACAAAGGTAAAATACGAATTACAAAAGCTCAAAGGACCAATTTCCAATCTTAAAGGTTTACACGCAATGGCACTTTGCAGAGTCAGTGGATATTCAGAATAGAACAAGTAAGTGGATATTCAGATTAGAACAAGTAAGCCCTTTACGTTCCAAGCCTAAGATTTATGTTGATGTGATATACCTCAAAAAATAATTATTGATGCTAGTTTCTAGAAAAATAATAGTAAGCTGCATGCCTTAGTTCCAGCCAATCTTTCGTCATAGATCATAACCACAATATTTCTCCCAACAAACATTGTTTTCTCTCTTCAACTTATTACTTATCTCAGATAATCATCCTAAAAAAGCTTAAATGCTAAACATGATGTCGTATTCTCTTTCAGCAGGCAAAATAATTAGCAGCATAGAGTACCTCCAAAAGCTTCCTTTGCTTGTGGATGCTTGCACTTATCAGGGTGAACCAGCAAGGATAACTGCAAGTGTTTCACATAAAAACATGAAAGAACTAGCCAAATCACTAGCTAAGTAATTTTCTAATCAATTTTAAAATTATTTATATTAAAAAAAAATTACCTTGCGATACTGCTTTTTTATATCATCTGGAGTTGCATCAAAAGGCAGGTTTAAAAACTCAAATGGGTTAAGCTTGAAGCATGAAAGAATCCTGTTTTTACCACATTTAATCTTATCAGAACATATGGATGTAAACAAATTAATCTTGTAAAACACTATAATTAATACTTCAATAGCATAATATCATCATTCACACGCTATCTACTGTAAATCAAAAGCCATTGGAAATAGAAAATATTTATAGATATGATTAAATATCGTTAAACAATCTTGCCAAAAACCCTAATTGCGAAATAACCAGAGAAATCGTAAACTAAAATATCGTAGAATGAATATGAAATTACGATTCAGAAATGAACGAAACATAGAGTTATACAAAATAACGCAACGTGAGAAGCTATTGAGAAATGAACCTGCGGACTTCGTTATCTCTTTCAACTTCGCTGACTTCGGCGAAGAAGGTTTTGAGAAGCAAATCGTCGTCGGCGCTAGTTTGTGCAGCGGCGTCGCCCATCGTTCTTTTGCTTAATTGAAATATCTCTCTGTGTCTCCTCTGTCTTTGGCTTTCTTTCTTTCTTTTTTTTTTTTCCTCTTTCTAGGTTCTAGTAGGAGAAGCTGCTTTGCCCCACAAAATTATCAAGGAAAATCCAAAAGAAGAGACGGTTCATTTTGTGATTCGGCCTAACAAGAGAATCCGGCCCGAATTGGTTGGACCGTATCAATTAAAATGGCGTTAGAGTTCCGCTGGAGTCGACGGCAAAATTAGGATTTAAATCTAATAAAATTTTAATTATAATATAATTTTTATATTTTATATCATTTATCGATAATGTCTCATTTTTAGAACCCGCCCCTCAAACTTTGAAGAAACTCAAAGCCAACTCTGATTAGAGTAGAGACAGTTCATATTTCATATTATATTGTGTGTTATTTTTATGTTAAGTTTAAGTTTACAAGTAGTTTATCAGTCATTTATAATTTCTTTAGGTAGTACTTAGTAAGATATTATTCTTTTTAGAAGTTTAGGGTAATTCAACTCCGAACTCTTAACCCCTCAAAATTTTATTTTTGATATGTGTTTTAAGTAAGGGCGGCCCCTGAATTACTTTGAATTTTATAGGACCCTAAACGAGTTCTTAACATGAGATCCCTACTGATAAAGAAAAAAAAATTATATAAGTCATATTATACCCTAAATTTGAAATTTTCTTAGATTTGGACATCATAATTTTGAGTCAAATTTAAAAGACACGATCAACCACCTATGTCGATTCTCCCGAGTACCACACACGAGCCAGGCATGACACGAGTTAAATTTATTAAATAATTTTCATCCCATTTCTCAGAGAATTTAATCATTGACCTTTTAATTTCACGACTAGGGGTGTGCATCGGTCGGTTCGGTCGGTAAATCCTTGAT
>SKCR01011780.1:0-39855 GCA_019454045.1 Zanthoxylum bungeanum | reverse complement strand
AACGTACAAAGCTAGGCTTTTGACGAAAAAGGTATCGTTATCAACATTGTGTTAATAACGGTTCAACCTTTTACATGTTGTCATGGTAAATCCATTTTGAAGATGCTTGTTGATAACTGTATATTTCATTTATGAAATATGTCAGTTACAAATCAAAATCGCTTTCCTGAAAAGGAAACCTTTTGGAGAATGTTTATAACATTCTGACGATTTTGTATAACCGACAAACAAGGTTTGCGGATTATTCAATCCATGTTTGGATTGAAGCAAGCATAAGGTTCTTGGAACTGACGTTTTGAAATAATCATAATGGTTTATGATTTAACTCAAAACGAAATAATCTCTTGTGTATATAAGGAGGTTAGTGGGAGAGCGCACTGACAGTGAAATTCCCATAAAACAATTGGTGAAAGCTTGGTTTTCATAGATATTCTTTCAATAGAAATTCTCCATAGAATTCTGGGAAGTAACAACCTTTATTCAAGGAATAAAGATCTACTGGGATAGATTTGGAGTTGTTAACACTCTCTGGGAAATTGTACATTTAAAATGTACTTGTATTGGTGTCTCATACGCTTCGAGCATATGGAGTCACAATCGGGTCAATCCAAGTGATAGTCACTGGATTGATGTTAAGAACATCTGTTAGTATCTCTGAGAACTAAAGATGCTATCTCTTACTATGGAGAAGGAGAACTTGAAGTGACTGGGATCACTGCAGCAAGTTTCCAAATGATTAAATACTACGGTACTATAAAGTTTGAATAACGGGACAGTGAGCTGGAAATCTTCCAAGCAAGATAATTGTTGCCGAATAAACAACAAACGCGGATTATTGCTGCAGCTGAGGCAGCAATAGAAGTCTTTTGGATTGAAATAAATCTAATTAGATTAGATATAGTTCTTTTAGCAGCTGAGCTAGGCGTCAGCACAAGCTAAGGAATTAAAGGTCTCATCAACGATCCAGATATATACTTCTATATCATCTGATTCGTTCGGATCATACATCGTGGCGATGTGATGATCGTATAAATCGCGTCAAACGATAATCAAACAAATTCGCTGACGAAAACCTTTCCTCAGCAATTTGAGCGAATTGTACATAGTTCGGGTGTTAGACACTCGAGTGACTGGCTATGTGCCAAGTGGGAGATTGTTGGACAAAATGACCCATAGCGTCACTATTTGCACAGATCATTGTGTTGTGTAGCAAATTAACTATATGACAAGGAAATTGCACTCTCATCATTAGTGATTAGATCACCATAGATATATAAATGAAGAGAGGTCCATATGATTAGTTCCTGGATTGAGATGATATGAGACAGTATCAGTCCACGAAGGATTAATCATTAAATATCCCTAGCCGTAGTATTATCGAGACAGGACATCGATAATGCGGAATAGGCTAGTATTGCACTTGTGCGTGTTGTGAGGGCACAACGGCATAGTTCTCATATATATAAGTATTGGATACTTATGCAAGTGCGATAGGAGGTCGTGTTTCACCGATGGTACGGGAAACAGCTTCGCTCTGGATAGACCCCTCGGAATCCCATTGGTATTATGACTATGTGTCTATGGGAGGCCGAAATCAAGGTAGGTGTGTATAGTCTTAACCTGAGACTTGCATCGCTAATACTTACGATAATCGATAAACTTTGGTTTTGGTGGTAGGGGACTTTTAACAGGTTCTGAGTACACCACTTCTGGGTTTATCAGAGAGTCGTAGAGTATTGGGTGTGATGTCAAGACGGAAGTGTCACTTCAGTCATATTGGAGTTGATGTCACGCAGGATACGGTACTAGTGCTCTTGAGTGTTGCGCAACCAATCGGGATATTGTGACCAGGTCATGTATATCCGATTATAGAGACTATGTTACCAGACATCCGACATGTGCTTCGGACGGGGCAGACACTTATCCAGCCCCAGCCCTAGTACGTGACTATCCGATACTGGGCCAATATACACAATACTACGGTATACTACGCTTGATACAGATCTATATATTCCTGTAAGAATATTTCTGGAGAATTGGGTAGGCATGGCGCTTTGCTAGAAGCCAACCTTGTCTTGTAAATCGATATAAACGTAGTACGAGGTACTTACGTGTTCGGACAGTCCGACGATCGTATTTACTGCCAACATATCCGGAGATCTCATAGGTCGGTTCCTGAAGATTCACCGATGACGTATGACTCGCACTTTGATTAATCTGGGATTAATTAGAAGAGAGAGATAGAATTAATCTGGGATTAATTCGATGAGAGAGAAATTAATCTGGGATTAATTGCGGAGATATTTTATCTGGGATAAAATATTAATTAAAGAGAGAGAACGATTAATTTGGGATTAATCGATAAAATAATATATTTGATATATTATTAGAAATTGGATTTAGACGCGGAATTAAAATTAGATTTTAATTCGGGCGAACGAATTAATTTAGAATTAATTCGTTAGCGACGTGATAGTGATTTCGCTAGGCGTAATCATTTAATTACGACGCGACGGAAAATTCGTTAATTTGGAATTAGCGAACCCGAGCCCGAGAGTGATTGCGAGCGCATTCGCATTTCGAATTCGAGCGCGGCACGCGAGTCACATCAAGCGTCAAATCGTTTGTCACATCATGCGTCAAATCAATTGTCACTTTGAGTGATGTGACTTGACAACATGTCACTTTATTAAAGTGATGTGATGTGACTTAAAGTAAAAAGTAGAAATGATGGAAAGCTTTATTGCTTTTTATTTTTGACTTTTGAATTAAAAGTAATATATATGTTTTATTTAATTTACTTGGTAAATGTAATAAAGATATATATTAAATCTTTTCTCTCTCTTACATGCAAGAAACGATCTCTCATTTTCCCTCTCTTTTCTCTCCTCTTCTTCACGGCTTCACTGCCGATTTTCTTCTTGATTTTTCTGGTTTCACCGAAATTTTTGAGAAGCAAATTGAAGAAGACTTAGTGCTAGCACCCATGAGTGATACATAGGTGATAGGGAAGTGTCTTCATGAGCTTGGATTTAATTTTTGAAGCTTGAAGCTTTGAGCTTCAATGGAGTGCATGCATGGCCGATTCTTGGAGGAACTAAACCAGTCCAAACCGAGCAACCCACTGCCTTGGAGAGCTGTTGCCGTGAGCTTGGAGGAAGCAAAATGCAACTTTTGTCATTTCATCAAAACCGAATTCAATGTGAGTATATTCTGCACCTCCTTTGTTGTGTTCATACTCGTTTTTATGCTTGATTTGTTGATCTTGGGACTTGATTGAACTCATACCTAAGCATCTCACACTCGGTGGTTCAGGAACAAAATCCAGAGGTCGAAGAACCTCGCCATCAACTCAATTCAGTTTGGGAATAAGACCCAGAGATTGAAACATCTCACACTCGGTGGTTCGGGAACAAGACCCAGAGGTCGAAACACCTCGCCATCAACTCAACTCAATTCGAGAACAAGACCCAGAGATCGAAGCATCTCACACTCGGTGGTTCAGAAACAAGACCCATAGGTCGAAGCACCTCGCCATTAACTCAACTCAGTTTGGGAATAAGACCCCAGATCGAAATATCTCACACTTGGTGGTTCGGAATAAAACCCAGGGGTCAAAGCACCTGGCCATCAACTCAACTCAATTTGGGAAAAAGACCTATAGATCGAAACATCTCACACTCGGTGATTCGGGAATAAAACCCATGGTGAAATAACCTCGTCATCAACTCAATCAATTCGGGAACAAGACCCAGAGATCTAAGCATCTTACACTCGGTGGTTCGGGAACAAAACCCAGAGGTCAAAGCACCTCACCATCAACTCAATTCAGTTAGGGAATAAGACCCAGAGATCGAAACATCTCACACTCGGTGGTTCGAAAAAAACTCAGGGGACCAAGCACATCGCCATCAACTCAACTCAATTCGGGAACAAGACCCAGAGATCGAAGCATCTCACACTCGGTGGTTTGGGAACAAGACCCAGAGGTCGAAACACCTCGCCATCAACTCAACTCAATTCGGAACAAGACCCAGAGATTGAAGCATCTAACACTCGGTGGTTCGGGAACAAGACCCACAGGTCGAAGCACCTCGCCATCAACTCAACTTAGTTTGAGAACAAGACCCAGAGATCGAAGCATCTCACACTCGGTGGTTCGGGAACAAAAACCAAGGGTCAAAGCACCTCGCCATCAACTCAACTCAGATCGGGAACAAGACCCAGAGATCAAAGCATCTCACACTCGGTGGTTCGGGAACAAAACCCAGGGGTCAAATCACCTGCCATCAACTCAACTCAATTCGGGAACAAGACCCAGAGCGAAACATCTCACACTCAGTGATTCGGGAATAAAACCCAGGGGTGAAAGCACCTCGCCATCAACTCAACTCAATTCGGAACAAGACCCAGAGATCTAAGTATCTCACACTCGGTGGTTCGGAACAAACCCTAGAGGTCGAAGCACCTCGCCATCAACTCAATTCAGTTCGGGAATAAGACCCAGAGATCGAAACATCTCACACTCGGTGGTTCGGAAACAAAACTCAGGGTCAAAGCACCTCACCATCAACTCAACTCAATTTGGGAATAAGACCCAAAGATCGAAAATCTCACACTCGGTGGTTCGGGAACAAGTCCCAGAGGTCGAAGCATATCGCCATCAACTCAACTCAATTCGAGAACAAGACCGAGAGATCGAAGCATCTCACACTCGGTGTTCGGAAACAAGACCCAGAGGTTGAAGCACCTCGTCATCAACTCAACTCAGTTTGGGAAAAAGACCCAAAGATCGAAGCATCTCACACTTGATGGTTTGGGAACAAAACCCAGGGGTCAAAGCACCTCGCCATCAACTCAACTCAATTCGGGAATAAGACCCAGAGATCGAAGCATCTCACACTCGATGGTTCGGGAACAAGACCCAGAGGTCGAAGCACCTCGCCATCAACTCAACTCAATTCGAGAACAAGACCCAGAGATCGAAGCATCTCACATTCGGTGGTTCGGGAACAAGACCCAGAGGTCGAAGCACCTCGCCAACAACTCATCTCAGTTTGGGAACAAGACCCAGAGATCGAAGCAACTCACACTCGGTGGTTCGGGAACAAAACCCAAGGGTCAAAGCACCTCGCCATCAACTCAAATCAGTTCGGGAACAAGACCCAGAGATCGAAGCATCTCACACCCGATGGTTCGGGAACAAAACCCAGGGGTCAAAGCACCTAGCCATCAACTCAACTCAATTCGGGAACAAGACCTAGAGATCAAAACATCTCACACTCGGTGGTTCGGGAATAAAACCCAGGGGTGAAAGCACCTCGCCATCAACTCTACTCAATTCGGGAACAAGACCCATAGATCTAAGCATCTCACACTCGGTGGTTCGGGAACAAATCCCAGAGGTTGAAGCACATCACCATCAACTCAATTCAGTTCAGGAATAAGACCGAGAGATCGAAGCATCTCACACTCTTTGGTTCGGGAACAAAACTCAGGGATCAAAGCACCTCGCCATCAACTCAACTCAATTTAGGAACAAGACCCAGAGATCGAAGCATCTCACACTTGGTGGTTCGGGAAAAGTCCCAGAGGTCGAAGAACATCGCCATCAACTCAACTCAATTCGAGAACAACCCAGAGATCAAGCATCTCACACTCGATGGTTCGGAAACAAGACCCAGAGGTCGAAGCACCTCGCCATCAACTCAACTCAGTTTGGGAACAAGACCAAGAGATCGAAGAATCTCACACTCGGTGGTTCGGGAACAAAACCCAGTGGTCAAACACCTCGCCATCAACTCAACTCAATTTGGGAACAAGACCCAGAGATCGAAGCATCTCACACTCGGTGGTTCGAGAACAAAACCCATGGTCAAAGCACCTCGCCATCAACTCAACTCAATTTGAGAACAAGACCCAGAGATCGAAGCATCTCACACTCGGTGGTTCGGGAACAAGTCCCAGAGGTCGAAGCACCTCGCCATCAACTCAACTCAATTCGAGAACAAGACCCAGAGATCGAAGCATCTCACACTCGATGGTTCGGAACAAAACCAGAGGTCGAAGCACCTCGTTATCAACTCAACTCAGTTTGGGAACAAGACCCAGAGATCGAGAATCTCACACTCGGTGGTTCGGGAACAAAACCCAGTGGTCAAAACACCTCTCCATCAACTCAACTCAATTTGGGAACAAGACCCAGAGATCGAAGCATCTCACACTCGGTGGTTCGGGAACAAAACCCAGGGGTCAAAGCACCTTGCCATCAACTCAACTCAATAGATAACAAGACCCAGAGATCGAACATCTCACACTCGGTGGTTCGGGAACAAGACCCAGAGGTCGAAACTCATCGCCATCAACTCAACTCAATTCGAGAACAAGACCCAGAGATCGAAGCATCTCACACTCGGTGGTTCGGGAACAAGACCCATGGTCAAAGCACCTCGCCATCAACTCAACTCAATTCGGGAATAAGACCCAAGATCTAAGCATCTCACACTCGGTGGTTCAGGAACAAAATCCAGGGTCAAGAACCTCGCCATCAACTCATTCAGTTTGGGAATAAGACCCAGAGATTGAAACATCTCACACTCGGTGGTTCGGGAACAAGACCCAGAGGTCGAAACACCTCGCCATCAACTCAACTCAATGCGAGAACAAGACCCAGAGATCGAAGCATCTCACACTCGGTGGTTCGGGAACAAGACCATAGGTCGAAGCACCTCGCCATCAACTCAACTCAGTTTGGGAATAAGACCCAGAGATCGAAGCATCTCACACTCGGTGGATCGGGAATAAAACCCAGGGGTCAAAGCACCTGGCCATCAACTCAACTCAATTTGGGAACAAGACCTAGAGATCTAAACATCTCACACTCGGTGATTCGGGAATAAAACCCATGGGTGAAATAACCTCGTCATCAACTCAACTCAATTCGGGAACAAGACCCAGAGATCTAAGCATCTCACACTCGGTGGTTCGGGAAAAAACCCAGAGGTCAAAGCACCTCACCATCAACTCAATTCAGTTAGGGAATAAGACCCAGAGATCGAAACATCTCACACTCGGTGGTTCGGAAAAAACTCAGGGGTCCAAGCACATCGCCATCAACTCAACTCAATTCGGGAACAAGACCCATAGATCGAAGCATCTCACACTCGGTGGTTTGGAACAGACCCAGAGGTCGAAGCACCTCGCCATCAACTCAACTCAATTCGAGAACAAGACCCAGAGATCGAAGCATCTCACACTCGGTGGTTCGGGAACAAGACCCAGAGGTCGAAGCACCTCGCCATCAACTCAACTCAGTTTGGGAACAAGACCCAGAGATCGAAGCATCTCACACTCGGTGGTTCGGGAACAAAACCCAAGGGTCAAAGCACCTCGCCATCAACTCAACTCAGTTCGGGAACAAGACCCAGAGATCGAAGCATCTCACACTCGGTGGTTCGGGAACAAAACCCAGGGGTCAAAGCACCTAGCCATCAACTCAACTCAATTCGGGAACAAGACCCAGAGATCGAAACATCTCACACTCGGTGATTCGGGAATAAAACCCAGGGGTGAAAGCACCTCGCCATCAACTCAACTCAATTCGGGAACAAGACCCAGAGATCTAAGCATCCACACTCGGTGGTTCGGGAAAAACCCAGAGGTCGAAGCACCTCGCCATCAACTCAATTCAGTTCGGGAATAAGACCAGAGATTGAAACATCTCACACTCGGTGGTTCTGGAACAAAACTCAGGGGTCAAAGCACCTCACCATCAACTCAACTCAATTCGGGAACAAGACCTAAAGATCGAACAATCTCACACTCGGTGGTTCGGGAACAAGTCCCAGAGGTCGAAGCACCTCGCCATCAACTCAACTCAATTCGAGAACAAGACCCAGAGATCGAAGCATCTCACACTTGATTGTTCGGAAACAACCCCAGAGGTTGAAGCACCTCGCCATCAACTCAACTCAGTTTGGGAACAAGACCCAGAGATCGAAGCATCTCACACTCGGTGGTTTAGGAACAAAACTCAGGGTTCAAAGCACATCGCCATCAACTCAACTCAATTTGGGAACAAGACCCAGAGATCGAAGCATCTCACACTCGGTGGTTCGGGAACAAGACCAAGAGTTCGAAACACCTCACCATCAACTCAACTCCATTCTAGAACAAGACCCAGAGATCGAAGCATCTCACACTCAGTGGTTCGTGAACAAGACCCAGAGGTCGAAGCACTCGCCATCAACTCAACGTAATACGGGAACAAGACCCAGAGATCTAAACATCTCACACTCGGTGGTTCGGGAACAAAACCAGAGGGTCAAAGCACCTCGCCATCAACTCAACGTAATACGGGAACAAGACCCAGAGATCTAAGCATCTCACACTCGGTGGTTCGGGAACAAAACCCAAGGGTCAAAGCACCTCCCCATCAAATCAACTCAGTTCGGGAACAGGACCCAGAGATCGAAGCATCTCACACTCGGTGATTCGAGAATAAAACCCAGGGGTGAAAGCACCTCGCCATCAACTCAATGCAATACGGGAACAAGACCCAGAGATCTAACCATCTCACACTCGGTGGTTCGGGAATAAAACCCAGAGGTCTAAGCACCTCGCTATCAACTCAATTCAGTGTGGGAATAAGACCCAGAGATCGAAGCATCTCACACTCGATGGTTCGGGAACAAAGCCCAGGGGTGAAAGCACCTCGCCATCAACTCAACTCAATTTGGGAACAAGACCTAGAGATCGAAGCATCTCACACTCGGTGGTTCGGGAAAAGTCCCAGAGGTCGAAGAACATCGCCATCAACTCAACTCAATTCGAGAACAAGACCCAGAGATCAAAGCATCTCACACTCGATGGTTCGGAAACAAGACCCAGAGGTCGAAGCACCCCGTTATCAACTCAACTCAGTTTGGGAACAAGACCAAGAGATCGAAGCATCTCACACTCGGTGGTTCGGGAACAAAACCCTGTGGTCAAAGCACCTCTCCATCAACTCAACTCAATTGGGAACAAGACCCAGAGATCGAAGCATCTCACACTCGGTGGTTCGAGAAAAAAACCCATGGTCAAAGCACCTCGCCATCAACTCAACTCAATTAGATAACAAGACCCAGAGATCGAAGCATCTCACACTCGGTGGTTCGGGAACAAGTCCCAGAGGTCGAAACACCTCGCCATCAACTCAACTCAATTCGGGAACAAGACCCAGAGATCAAGCATCTCACACTCGATGGTTCGGAACAAGACCCAGAGGTCGAAGCACCTCGCCATCAACTCAACTCAGTTTGGGAACAAGACCCAGAGATCGAAGATCTCACACTCGGTGGTTCGGGAACAAACCCAGTGGTCAAAGCACCTCTCCATCAACTCAACTCATTTAGGAACAAGACCCAGAGATCGAAGCATCTCACACTCGGTGGTTCGGGAACAAACCCTGGGTCAAAGCACCTCGCCATCAACTCAACTCAATTAGATAACAAGACCCAGAGAACGAAGCATCTCACACTCGGTGGTTCGGGAACAAGTCCCAGAGGTCGAAGCACATCGCCATCAACTCAACTCAATTCGAGAACAAGACCCAGAGATCGAAGCATCTCACACTCGGTGGTTCGGAAACAAGACCCAGAGTTGAAGTACCTCGCCATCAACTCAACTCATTTGGGAACAAGACCCAAAGATCGAAGCATCTCACACTCGATGGTTCGGGAATAAAACCAGTGGTCAAAGCACCTCGCCATCAACTCAACTCAATTGGGGAACAAGACCAAGAGATCGAACATCTCACACACGGTGGTTCGGGAACAAGCCCAGAATCGAAGCATCTCACACTCATTTGTTCGGAAACAAGACCCAGAGGTTGAAGCACCTCGTCATCAACTCAACTCAATTTGGAACAAGACCCAGAGATCGAAACATCTCACACTCGGTGATTCGGGAAAAAAACCCAGAGGTGAAAACACATCGCCATCAACTCAACTCAATTCGGGAACAAGACCCAGAGATCTAAGCATCTCACACTCGATGGTTCGGGAACAAAACCCAGAGGTCGAAGCACCTCGCCATCAACTCAATTCAGTTAGGGAATAAGACCCAGAGATCGAAGCATCTCACACTCGGTGGTTCAGGAACAAAACTCAGGGTTCCAAGCACGTCGCCATCAACTCAACTCAATTCGGGAACAAGACCCAGAGATCGAAGCATCTCACACTCGGTGGTTCGGGAACAAGACCCATGGGTCAAAGCACCTCGCCATCAACTCAACTCAATTCGGGAACAAGACCCAGAGATCGAACATCTCACACTCGGTGGTTCGGGAATAAACCCAGAGGTCGAAACACCTCGCCATCAACTCAACTCAATTCGAGAACAAGACCCAGAGATCGAAGCATCTCACACTCGGTGGTTCGGGAACAAGACCCATGGGTCAAAGCACCACGCCATCAACTCAACTCAATTCGGGAATAAGACCCAAGATTAAGCATCTCACACTCGGTGGTTCAGGAACAAAATCCAGAGGTCGAAGAACCTCGCCATCAACTCAATTCAGTTTGGGAATAAGACCCAGAGATTGAAACATCTCACACTCGGTGGTTCGGGAACAAGACCCAGAGGTCGAAACACCTCGCCATCAACTCAACTCAATTCGAGAACAAGACCTAGAGATCGAAGCATCTCACACTCGGTGGTTCGGGAACAAGACCCATAGGTCGAAGCACATCGCCATTAACTCAACTCAGTTTGGGAATAAGACCCACAGATCGAAATAGCTCACACTTGGTGGTTCGGGAATAAAACCCAGGGGTCAAAGCACCTGGCCATCAACTCAACTCAATTGGGAACAAGACCGAGAGATCGAAACATCTCACACTCGGTGATTCGGGAATAAAAACCAGGGGTGAAAGCACCTCGTCATCAACTCAACTCAATTCGGGAACAAGACCCAGAAATCTAAGCATCTCACACTCGGTGGTTCGGGAACAAAACCCAGAGGTCGAAGCACCTCGCCATCAACTCAATTCAGTTCGCGAATAAGACCCAGAGATCGAAACATCTCACACTCGGTGGTTCGGGAACAAGACCCAGAGGTCGAAACACCTCGCCATCAACTCTACTCAATTCGAGAACAAGACCCAGAGATCGAAGCATCTCACACTCAGTGGTTCGGGAACAAGACCCATAGGTCGAAGCACCTCGCCATTAACTTAACTCAGTTTGGGAATAGACCCAGAGATTTAAATATCTCACACTCGGTGGTTCGGGAATAAAACCCAGGGGTCAAAGCACCTTGCCATCAACTCAACTCAATTTGGGAACAAGACCTAGAGATCGAAACATCTCACACTCGGTGATTCGGGAATAAAACCCATGGGTGAAAGAACCTCGTCATCAACTCAACTCAATTCGGGAACAAGACCCAGAGATCAAAGCATCTCACACTCGGTGGTTCGGGAACAAAACCCAGAGGTCGAAGCACCTCACCATCAACTCAATTCAGTTAGGGAATAAGACCCAGAGATCGAAACATCTCACACTCGGTGGTTCAGGAACAAAACTCAGGGGACCAAGCACATCGCCATCAAGTCAACTCAATTCAGGAACAAGACCCATAGATCGAAGCATCTCACACTCGGTGGTTTGGGAACCATACCCAGAGATCGAAACACCTTGCCATCAACTCAACTCAATTCGAAAACAAGACCCAGAGATCGAAGCATCTAAAACTCTGTGGTTCGGGAACAATACCCACAGGTCGAAGCACCTCGCCATCAACTCAACTTAGTTTGGGAACAAGACCCAGAGATCGAAGCATCTCACACTCGGTGGTTCGGGAACAAAACCCAAGGGTCAAAGCACCTCGCCATCAACTCAACTCAGTTCGGGAACAAGACCCAGAGATCGAAGCATCTCACACTCGGTGGTTCGGGAAAAAAACCCAGGGGTCAAATCATCTGGCCATCAACTCAACTGAATTCAGGAACAAGACCCAGATATCGAAACATCTCACACTCAGTGATTCGGGAATAAAACCCAGGGGTGAAAGCACATCGCCATCAACTCAACTCAATTCGGGAACAAGACCCAGAGATCTAAGTATCCCACACTCGATAGTTCGGGAACAAGACCCAGAGATCGAAACACATCGCCATCAACTGAACTCAATTCAAGAACAAGACCCCAGATCGAAGCATCTCACACTCGGTGGTTCGGGAATAAGACCCAGAGGTCGAAGCACCTCGCCATCAACTCAACTCAGTTTGGGAATAAGACCCAGAGATCGAAACATCACACACTCGGTGGTTCGGGAATAAATCCCATGGGTCAAAGCATCTGGCCATCAACTCAACTCAATTTTGGAACAAGACCCAGAGATCTAAGCATCTCACACTCGGTGATTCGGGAATAAAACCCAGGGGTGAAAACACATCGCCATCAACTCAACTCAATTCGGGAACAAGACCCAGAGATCTAAGCATATCACACTCGGTGGTTCGGGAACAAAACCCAGAGGTCGAAGCACCTCGCCATCAACTCAATTCAGTTAGGGAATAAGACCAAGAGATCGAAGCATCTCACACTCGGTGGTTCAAGAACAAAACTCAGGGTTCCAAGCACGTCGCCATCAACTCAACTCAATTCGGGAACAAGACCCAAAGATCGAAGCATCTCACACTCGTTGGTTCGGGAACAAGAGCTAGAGTTCGAAACACCTCGCCATCAACTCAACTCCATTCGAGAACAAGACCCAGGGATCGAAGCATCTCACTCTCAGTGGTTCGCGAACAAGACCCAGAGGTCGAAGCACATCGCCATCAACTCAACTTAGTTTGGGAACAAGACCCAGAGATCGACGCATCTCACACTCTGTGGTTCGTGAACAAAACCCAAGGGTAAAAGCTCCTCGCCATCAACTCAACTCAGTTCGGGAACAAGACCCAGAGATCGAAGCATCTCACACTCGGTGGTTCGGGAACAAAACCCATGGGTCAAAGCACCTGGCCATCAACTCAACTGAATTCGGGAACAAGACCCATAGATCGAAACATCTCACACACGGTGATTCGGGAATAAACCCCAGGGGTGAAAGCACCTCGCCATCAACTCAACTCAATTCGAGAACAAGACCCAGAGATCTAAGCATCCCACACTCGGTGGTTTGGGAACAAAACCCAAGGTCGAAGCACCTCGCCATCAACTCAATTCAGTTCGGGAATAAGACCCAAAGATTGAAGCATCTCACACTCGGTGGTTCAAGAACAAAACTCAGGGGTCAAAGCAAATCGCCATCAACTCAACTCAATTTGGGAACAAGACCTAGAGATCGAAGCATCTCACACTCGGTGGTTCGGGAACAAGTCCCAGAGGTAGAAGCACATCGCCATCAACTCAACTCAATTCGAGAACAAGACCCTGAGATCAAAGCATCTCACACTCGATGGTTCGGAAACAAGACCCAGAGGTCGAAGCACCTCTTCATCAACTCAACTCAGTTTGGGAACAAGACCCAGAGATCGAAGAATCTCACACTAGGTGGTTCGGGAACAAAACCCTGTGGTCAAAGCACCTCTCCATCAACTCAACTCAATTTAGGAACAAGACCCAGAGATCGAAGCATCTCACACTCGGTGGTTCGGGAACAAAACCCATGGGTCAAAACACCTTGCCATCAACTCAACTCAATTAGATAACAAGACCCAGAGAACGAAGCATCTCACACTCGGTGGTTCAGGAACAAGACCCAGAGGTCAAAGTACCTCACCATCAACTCAACTCAATTAGGCAATAAGACCTATAGATCGAAGCATCTCACACTCGGTGGTTCGGGAATAAAACCCATGGGTCAAAGCGCCTCGCCCTCAACTCAACTCAATTTTGGAACAAGACCCAGAGAACGAAGCATCTCACACTCGGTGGTTCAGAAATAAAACCAATGGGCAAAGCACCTCGCCATCAACTCAACTCAGTTCGGGAACAAGACCCAGACATTGAAGCATCTCACACTCGATGGTTCGGGAAGAAGACCCATAGGTCGAAGCACCTCGCCATCAACTTAACTCAGTTAGGGCACAAGAACCAGATATCGAAACTGTGGATCTCAAAGATCAATCCCAAGAACATATAAGCATGAAAGAAGTGTGAATACTCAAATGAATATAGCGGAAATATACTCATATTGAATGGTTGGTTGGATGTGTTGATAATAAAACTTTTGTCTACTTTGAAGTTGCTCCAAGCTCCTCCAAAGTTGTATGTTGAAGCTCCAAGCTTGAAGTTTGAGATTCCAAACTCTAGGAATTAGTTTCCCTATCACCTTTGTATGATTCTTTCTGTTCTAGCAATGAAAGAATTTTGCAACAAAACTCTTCCTTGTGATTCTCGGCCAAGCCGAGAGAATGAGGGGGAGAGGGTTTCGGTTGAGAGAGAGAATGAGAGGATGAATTGTTTGACTTGTTATTATGATTTTCCAAAAACAAAATAATGATATACCAAAATAACATAGTTAATTACAAAATGATAAAATAGCAATTTCCATTGTCACATAGTTAATTTGTACAAAAACCACAATGTCTTTTACAAATAGTGACGCTATGGGTCATAATTGTCCAACAATCTCCCACTTGGCCTATAGCCAGTCACTCAAGCATCTAACACCTTAACTATGTACATGTCGCTCAAACTTTTACTGAGGAATAGCTTTCGTCAGATCTGCAATGTTGTCCTCTGTTGCGACCTTCTCTCGATCTTCACATCGCCACGATGTATGATCTCACGAAATAGATGGAAACGTTGAAGTACATGCTTGGATCGTTGATGAGATTGCGGTTCCTTAACCTGCGATATAGCCCCGTTATTGTCACAATACAATGGATAGGGCTCAGCTGCTAACGAAACTACTCCTAATCCAATTAGGAATTTACGGATCCAAACTGCCTCTTTTGCTGCTTCAGCTGCAACAATATATTCCGCTTATGTTGTTGAATCGGCAACAGTCTCTTGCTTGGAAGATTTCCAGCTTACTGCTCTGTTGTTCAAAAAAATATGTACCCGGATTGCGACTTATAGTCGTCTTTATCGGTTTGGAAACTTGCATCGGTATACCATGTTACCTCAAGTTCTCCATCTCTATAGATTAAGAAAGCATCCTTAGTTCATCTAAAATACTTAAGGATGTTCTTAACCGCCATCCAGTGACCATTACCTGGATCGGCCTGATAGCGACTACACATGCTTAAAGCATATGAGACATCGGGTCATGTACATTTCATGGCATACATGTTCGATCCGACTGCCGAGGCGAATGGAATCTGACTCATGTTGTCTCTCTCATCTTGAGTTTTAGGACACATGTCCTTAGATAGAGTAACGCCATGTGACACTAGCAACAGTCCGCTTTTAGACTGTTCCATGTTGAATCTCTTCAACACTTTGTCAATATATGTGCTCTGAGAGAGTCCAATCAGCTTTCTAGATCTATCCCAGTAGATCTTTATTCCCAGAATAAAGGCTGCTTCTCCCAGATCCTTCATGGAGAATTTTAATGAAAGCAAAGCTTTCACTGATTATAGCATGGGAATGTCATTGCCTAATAACAATACATCATCAACGTAAAAGACAATGAATGTTAGTACGCTCGCACTAACCTTCTTATATACACAATGATCATCCTCGTTTTGAACGAAATCATATTCTTTTATGATCTCATCAAAACATTGGTTCCAAGAACGCGATGCTTGCTTTAATCCATAAATGGATCGATTTAACTTGCAAACCTTGTTTGCATGTTTTGGTACGACAAAATCGTCAGGCTGTTGCATATAAACATCCTCCAAAAGGTTTCTGTTAAGAAAAGTGGTTTTGACGTCCATCTGCCATATCTCGTAATTGAAATATGCAGCAATATCAAGCATTATCCGAATCGATTTAATCATGGCAACAAGTGAAAAAGTTTCATCGTAATCGATACCATGTCATTGACGATACCCTTTCGCTACAAGCCTAGCTTTGTAAGTTTGTATGTCGCCATCCATGTCGGTCTTCTTCTTGAAGACCCAGTTGCAACCAATAGGTTTTAGGCCTTCTGGTGCATCAACCAGTGTCGAAACTTGGTTGGTGTACATGGAATCCATTTCGGATTTCATGGCATCTTACTATAAATCGGTGTCGATACCTTGTATCGTTTCCTTATACGTAGCTGGTTCGTCTTCCTCAATAAGATTAATATCCACATGAGGTGAGATCAGAAACCCATACCTCTCAGGTTATTTTCTGACTCTCTCAGATCTACGCGGTTCTTGTGTATTCGAAGATTGTGGTACAGTCTCATCCCTGATGAACTGTTCTTGTTCCATTAAGGATTCTGTGCCAGGAACAATATCACTCCGATTTTCATCGAGTTCTACTTTCCTCCCACAAACCACTGCATTTAGGAATTTCTTCTCAAGGAAAACCGCATGTAGAGCAACAAATACTTTGTTCTCTTCTGGGTTGTAGAAGTAATATCCTTTGGTTTCTCTAGGATAACCTACAAATAGGCATTTATCTGATTTGGGTTCAAGTTTGGTGCCTTCCAAACGTTTAACGTATGCCCAGGATCCCCAAATCTTCAGGAATGAGAAACCCGATTTCTTTCCTGTCCATATCTCATACGGAGTCTGTTGAACAGACTTTGATGGAACCTTATCCAAAATAAGTATTGCATTGTTCAATGCATATCCCCAAAAGGAAATAGGTAGCTCAGTGCGACTCATCATCGACCTTACCATGTCCAACAAAGTTTGATTTCTCTGTTTGGACACACCGTTTAATTGAGGTGTTCCGAGAGGAGTTCACTGTAAAAGAATACCATATTCTTTCAAGTAATCAATAAACTCATTGCTTAAGTATTCTCAACCATGGTCCGACCGTAATGTTTTAATACTTTTGTCGGTCTGTTTTTCTACTTCATTACGAAACTCTTTGAATTTCTCAAAGGTTTCCGACTTGTGTCACATAAGATACACATAACAATAACGCGATGCATCATCCGTAAAGGTTACGAAGTATTCATATCCACCTCTAGCCTGGCTAGACATGGGCCCACATACGTCACTATGAACGAGGGCTAACAGTTCGGTTGCAAGTGCACCTTTACCTCTAAAATATGTTTTAGGCATTTTGAATAATAAATAAGATTCGCAGACATCATATGAATTTGGATCAAATCCCTTAAAGTACCCACTCTTTGAAAGTGTGGATATGCGAGTCTTGTTAATGTGTCCCAGACGACAATGCCACATATAAGTTTCATCTTTCTTACTTAGTTTAAGCTTTTTATTTGTTACATTATATGTTTGAGATTGATTTATATTCAAAATATAAAGACCATTATTCACATCAGCACTGCATATCTCCATATCATTTTTATACATAAAACACCCAGTGTTTCTAAAAACAAAACTATACCCACATTGAGCTAATAAAGATACAGATATAATATTCCTAGTCAAACTAGGTACATAATAACAGTCTGAAAGATTAAGTACATTCCCCGAGGGCAGTTCCAAAATATAAGTCCCAACGGCCAAAACGGTGACTCTAGTCTCATTTCCAACGCATAGGTCAATCTCTCCTGAGGCCAGTCTCCTGCTAATCTGCAGATCCTGCACATTAGTACATATATGAATACCACAACCAGAATCAAAAATCCAATTTTTAAAACCAGAAGTAGACATGTTTATTTCTATAACAAACATACCTGAAGCCGGTGCCTTGCCCGGTTTGATTTCCATCATGTGCGCCTTGTACTCACGGCAGTCACGCTTCCAGTGACCTCGTTTGCCACACTGCAGGCATACATCTTGGGATTTGTCATTTGCCTTCCCAGAAGACTTTGACGATTTGGCCTTGCCCTTCTTCTTCTTCTTTTTCTTTACACCTCCAGTAGCCTTCGGCCGAGCCTTGGGAGACTGAGATGTTGAAGTGAAGCGCACCATGCACTTTTTGCCCTTCAATAGCTCTTTTTCTGCTTCACACAGCATTACCATCAACTCTCCAAGAGTATAGTATTGGTTCATCATATTATAGTTCATTATGAACCCGCTCCAGCTGTTAGGAAGAGACTGCAAGAAAAAATCTATAGAAGTCTCAGCCTCAAAGGTTATGCCTAGCTGACCCAGCTATTCAATGTCAGCAATCATCTGTGACACATGGTGCTCAACAGGTGTACCCTCTGACATTCGAGAGTGAAAGAGCTTCTTCTGCAATTCATACATTTAAGATCTAAGGTTAGATCGATAAAGGTCCTTCAATTTTTGCATCATAGTATAGGGATCCAATCCCTTGTTTTGGCGATGAAATTGAGGGGTCATCGTAGCGAGCATGACGGATTGAGCAGTTGAGTTGTCATCGTTATGAGTCTTCCAAAGCTCAAGCTCAAGCGACTGCTCATTTTCGGGCTTAGGCCCGAGATGTCTCTCTATCGTATAAAGCATCCTCTCAGCCCCCATGACAATCCTGAGGTTCATATCCCAATCAGGAAAGTTCGTGCCATTAAAGACATTTTCGCCCATGATAATGTCTCCAACTCCGATCTTTCCAGCCATCTTAATTGCAATAGTCAAACTATTCAATTAATGATATTTGGGTACAGTCCAACTGTTATAAGAAAAATAATAGAATATTAGTCCAACTAATAAATATATAAAATTGACGAAATAATTTGAAAGCGCGTAATGCCAAGTATTTGAATGAAATTGCAAATTCAATACTGGCCTCCCACTATTTTTCGGCGAGCCTCTAACCCTCTGTTGAGTACTCAGGAAACCTAGTTTCCTAGTGGACTAGGATCCCGTTAAATAACATGTTGGGGTTGGTACTCAGAGCGCCAATTCCCGGTTGTATTTCTTTATGAATACTTCTGTAAAACATTATTATTATTAATAATATATGCAGTTTCTATAATATAATGTATCTTTTAATATGGTAAAGACGTAATGACCTAAGAATGACTAGTCATGGTACAGTTGCAAAAGCGTCGCAACTGACATTGAGTTGTATCATGACGTTGTCATTCTCAGACAGTTCCTAGTCAAGGTTTACATTACTTGGTCAGTAAAGTAAACCCGTTGAGACCGGTAAATGCCGTATACTGGAATATATGATTCCAATGGTTTCTCAATGAACCATAAGTCTTGGAGACTAGTATAGACGTGTAGGTGTTTATAGCGGATAAACACTTAACGACTCACCGAAGATTCTTAATGAATGGTATACCAACGTCAATAAGAATCTTCTCGGGTTGAGTAGCAATTGTGATTCTTAGACTTGAGAAGCCATTGTGGGCACATGAGACATCTTCTACACTTAGATGGCAGTCACGTCACCGATCTATTTAGATCAGACCTCCGCATGTTCGTTAGGTGTAGATAGATCCTCAGGGTGTCCTATGTGTGTCAAGATAGGATCAGTCAGTTCTGTGTATCAGAGCATAGGTAGTCCACATGATTAGCAATCAGATAAAACCATGGGCCCGTGGTACAGTTTAGAAACTACTTCTAAACATTCTTTTTTAGATTGCTAATAGAATAGTCGACTGGATAATCCCCATAGAGATTTGACGTTTACATCTATATCTCTGGGATATATCCGGATACTTGTGACGGAGGAATTATACATTTTCCATGATCTCAACCTGTATGATTCAGCGAGTTTATCCGTGATCGTCATAATTTACGGGTGGATAAATTATGGTCACAAAATTGGATTTCGTGACGGATATGCCTGAATCTAGAGAGTCTTAATAATGAAATATACTCGTAGAGCACTAGAGCAACATTTATAAATAATATTGATTATTTATAAAGTCATTTAAAGGTTAAACGCAAAATACATGTTAAGGGACCCGATAGTCATTTCCTTAATTATTGTGTATTTACATTTAATACTTGATTAATTTAAATACACATTAATTAATTGTCAAATTGAGATATTTGACTAATATCTTAAATGAATGTATGTATTTGATATTTAATGTAAATATAATACATATATTTAATATATTTGTATTTAATTAATTAATTATTTATTTAATTGTTAAATGATTAAATTAATTAAAATATAAATATCTTAACATTTGGATATTTGAATTAAATGGCTAAGTTGCCTTTGTTGACTTAATTAAAATATCTATAAAGTGTTTATTAGATATTTAACAAGTTGATCAAATTGAATTCAAATGAAATTGAAATTAATTTTTCTTGTAAATGCTTGGCCAAATTCGGCCAAGGCTAAAGTGAGACAAGTATAAATTGTTTTATTTTTCATTTGGAAAATAACCTAATACACTTTAAACTAAACTCCATTAAAAGAAAATAAGAGAAGCTTGAGAGGAAGAAAGGAAAAACTAAAGAAAAAGCTTGGATTTAGTAAGTTTTCTTAACTTGCTATTAGAGAGGAAATTGTTCCTTATGTTCTAGGCTACATCTTGTGATGTTCTTATGCTATTCTTTTCTTTATTCTTTGTGTTTTTGGTGAATGAAACTTTGATGAAAGTGTTGAGCATGTATGATAATAGAAGTTTGTGACTAGTGTAGTTATAAGTATTCTTTTATGGTTTTGGAAACTTTGTTGCTAATCTAGAGTTGTTGAACCACTCTTAAATGACCTATATTTGATCTATAGTTATTTCATTGTGTTGAGACTTTAATTGGATGGAAGAATGATGATTAAAGTAATTGATTTAACCAATTTGGTCTAATTTGTCCAATTTGAAGAAATTGAAAAATTAGGATTTAAGACCTCATCCAAATTTAGGGATTTTCATTTATGTTGTATATAAGGATGTTTATATGATGCATATAAAGTTTCATGTTGATTGGATTTCATTTGGATGTGTCTTGAAGCATGGAAGTGCAAAATGCACACTTTGGCCACCTAGTGAGGCTCTCGGCCAAGTGAAGCATTTTTGGGATTTTTGTTGCTCTTGGTGTTTTGACATTTGGGACATGTTAAGTTCATCTTATAAATGATTTAGAATCATCCAAAATTGATTTGAACAATTTCGGACTAAAATGAACAAAATACCAAATGTAAGGGCAATTCGGTAAATTCACTTAAATTTTATTTATTGAATTTTATTTCATAATTTGATTATTGGGTAATTAAATAAATATGTTTATTTAATTAATCTGAGAAAAAGTTTTGAAATCAGAAAATTTGATTTTCCACCGTTTCCGCTGCGTTACCGGATTTAGCCCCTAAAACCCCTACATAACACACAACCTTGACTTTGGCCAACAAGCTGTATGGTTTTTAACTAGGTAGATCTCTAAGATCAATTGGATCTCATCCAATTCCTAGATCCGATAGGTGGACCTCCAAGTCCGAAACATATATACAATATATATGCCAATATATCCAATATATTTTCCTAACCTTTTCCTCTGAATCAACTAAGCCTTGGCTTTGGCTCAACATGCTTAATGATTCCTGTTAAGCGGGACCCATTGACTTTGGAAAGCTTCGTAATCGATGTCAATGATTAAGAAGTGATCTTGACTTTGGCCAACAAATCACAACTTGGCCAAGACATGCGATTTGGAACAAAGCCTTCATGATTCAAACACATCCGCGATGAACAAAGGTCTTGACTTTGGCCAACAAACCAATGCCAATCTTGGATCTTGAGAATGAATCACTCAATGGAAGGAAAACGCTTAATATTTTCTGAGGGTTTTTCCTGTAATTGGCAACCAATTAATTATCTTTGATTAGGTCTCATCATACACCCTTAAGCATGCATTCTAAAAGCATAATAAGGCGCGATAAATAAATTAATAATGATATTTGGATGGATATTTTACAAATTATTCCTAGAACAAACCACTCTATTTCCTCTCCTGGGCTAGCACTATTCTAACTTCTACCCAATTACATAATAAAATAAAGAAACCTCATTTACATTGAGGGGAATTGGTGAGAAGAGAATTACAATGAGTCGAGAGATAAGGCTGGACACGCAGGTCCAATTTAATAAATTCTAAATTTATTACAACAATTTCCAAAATTGCTCTCACCCATCTAATATCCATCCGATATACATTATTTATACAATACATCCATGTATTTACACAAAGCATGTTATTCAATCAATCTAATCCAATTAATTAATCTTTGAATTAAGTGATTGATGAGTGGTATTTATATCACTATTTCCCACTCATTTAACCTAATATTTTGTATAGTTTCTTGAGTTTTGTGAACGTTTTGATATGTTTTGTGTTATTTTGTAGATAAAATAAAGTTTGGAAAGCATTGGAGGCAATTTGGGGCAAAAACGGAAAAAAATGCGTCAACAAGGATATTTTGGTCTTCTGAGCGTCGAGACGCCCAGACGTCAGCGTCGCGACGTCTAAAATGCGCCGAACAGTGCTAACGTGCGCCGGGTCCACAAATCAGAATTTGAGAAAAGTTTGACTTTGCTAAAATGCACCGTGCCACGTGTCACCATCACAGCCGATCTGCTAACGTGCGCCGTGCCACGTGTCATCATCATATGCTGCCGACAATCAGAGTTGACACGTGTCGCCTCGTCATCAGCCATGTCATCGGTCAAAAATTCAACTTCGCCATGTGTCACGCCACGTCATCCGCCACGTCACAAGGTCAACCAAGTCAACTTGCCACGTCAGCATCAGCCAATCACGTGTCGCAATTCTATGGTGCCGACAGTCTCTTTCCCACGTCTCGCCACGTCATCGCCACGTCACCGCCACGTCAGCGCCACGTCAGCATCAATAATTGAGTATCCTATCCTTATCTGACACGTGGCGAATAAGAATCTCAGCGACCAATCAGAAGCCGCCACGTGTCACAATAATTGAAGCCCAACCACTCTGCCACGTGTCACCTTATCATCTTATCCATAATCTTCAAACCAGCGAACCAGAGCGTGCCACGTCGACAAATCCGGCGTCGCGACGCTGAGGACCTGGCGTCGGGAAGCTGGAACCAAATTTTTCTATAAATTCAGCGCGAAATTTCATAATTCAGTGCACCTTCCTCTCTCTTCAATTCCTTCTAAAGAGAGAGCTTCTCTCTCTAGATTCTTTAGTTTTTAGTTTTTTTTTTATTTTTAGTTTTTAGTTTTGTAAATAATTTTAATTACTTTTTGTAATAATAGTAATTTAATTTTTACTTTTTACTTTTTACAGTTTTTACTATTTACCATGAGGAGGTAACTTCTCCAGCTAGGGTGAAAGGTAATTCTTTTACTGTTACTATTTAGATTAATCTCCCTTAAAAATAATATATTCACTATTTAAAATATTGACTTAAAAAGGATACCGCCAGATTGGTCGGTTGGTAATTTAATTTTGGTTCCGCCTTTATGGCTGGTTGGACTTAATTTGACTTAATCAGGATACCGCCTATATGGTCGGTTGGTATTATTATCACAAGTGTATATATTATTTTATGGGAGATATCTAAATTAGTAGTAGTAAAAGTAATTCCTTTTACCTTAGCATTTTATTGTATTTTACTTTTCAGCTTTACTTTATGTCTTTTACTTTTATGTCTTTACTAGTCCTAGTTATGTGTTAGCTATCTAGGGGTTGTGATGAATTCTAATATCACCGGTTTATAAGGGTTATTTTATAGTTTGGGTAATTTAAAGGTCTACTTATTAAGTCTTAAGCTTAATGCTTCTTGTTGTCTGATCACCAATAAGATTGATGTGGTAAATCTAAAATGAACTAGACATAGGGATTTTAGGTTTCAGCCTTAGACTTAATAGCCCACGATCTTCCTTGAGGATAGATAACCCTTTAATAGATTTCCTTACAGGATAGGAATATACCTGTCGGGCGGGGGTAGCCATAATTGGAACTTAAACTTAATGAATCCAGATAATTTGGTTGACATAGACATATGGTTCAATTGGGTTAAACTGGGTATTTGCGTCTGACCATCGACAGAGGCTTTTGCATAATTTAGTGTTCCGGGTTAGTAAACTGATTTATTACACAAACATAAAATAATCACTTCATCTTTTAAATGATATTAGAATGATTCACACCCTAGATCTTTGTGTCTTTTGTTATTTTCCTTAGTATTTTCTTTTGTTTTTTTATTTATTTATTTATTTTGTAAAACCACATTCAACCAATCAAACAATCATTCTCTTCTCCATTTAATTAGATATTTGTAATAAATAGATTCAACAATTAATAACAACAGTAGGAATTAAGTCCTCGTGGGATCGATATTTTTATACTACTTGAACGATACGTGCGCTTGCGTTATACGTGTGTGTTTACGCCGGTCAAGTTTTTGGCGCCGTTGCCGGGGACTTATATTTCTTGAGTTGTTAATTTTGAAGCTATCTAATTTACTTGTATCTAATTTTCTTTATTTTTATCTGTAATTTTTATTTTTTTATTCTGTTTTCAGGTGATTGAAAAAATGGAACTTTATTGGGAGATTGAGAGATTACGAGCTTTACAAGAAGATACAACCCCATATCTGGGAGCAACAGTCTGGTTTTCTGAGGCCTGTTGTCCAGCCCAACAATTATCACTGGATGCCAGAACCAAACAATTCTACATTTGCTCAACAGAATGAAATGGGAAGATGTGTAATATGTGATAGTAACCACCCGAGCGATCAATGTATATACCGTTCAGAGTGGCAGAATTTTTAGAATCATTCAAAGTATGAAAAACCATCACATTTTCCATCTTATCCACCATCCATATGCGATTTTCATCAACAACCAGAACCATCAGAGGAAGATCAGTTGTTAAACATGCTCAAAGATATGTTCGAGAAACAAAAGTTGGATGAAATACTTGAAACAAGCCAGAAACAATTGGAAAGTATTCAGAGACAATCAGAATTCATTCAGAGGATGACAGATCAAATGAGACAATTCACAGAAAACCAGGACTACATACCTCAAGAATCAGTTTCAGATGACACTGATGAAGCCTTCAAGTACCCAGAAATCCACAATGACACCTTAACAGAGGAGGAGGCTGAGCAGTATCAACAACCAGAGGTATCAGTTCAGGAGCCCGAACCGGTAAAGTCTCAATTTGACTTTTATTATTCAGATTCTGACGAGGATGAAGCTGATCTATTTGTACCAACTGCACCAACAACGGAGGATCAAACATTCAATCCTCAAAATGAAGATCTTGGAGCATGCTTTACCATGATGTTTGATGAAGATCTACCTGAGCCAACCATTCCAGTCGTATGAGAGGATGAAAACCTAATGTCAGAAACATCTTTGCATCCTCGGGTTGACAATTTTGAAGCATGTATTTCACAGATGACAGATGAAGAGAGATAATACAAGAATTTTAAAATTCATCTGTGAAGAAAAGGTGGAGAAAGAAGCAAAGCAAATGGAGGAGAAATCTCTGACCTTAATAAAGATCCAGAGCATTCAGGAGAAACATCGCTGTTTTGGGGAGTACAAATCAAAGATATCACCCAGAAGCTTGACAGAATGGAACTTCCATTCCAAGTCAAGCACCATATAAGACCTCCTGATTTTTTTTCTTTCTTTGCAGGAACCACTGGAACAACAAGGAGCAAAAAGGTAGCACGAGCACTGAATGGGACAAAACTCTTTTTACCACCTTACCATTGGAAGAGACCCTTCAAAAGCAACGCTCACGGATTGTTTTTGATCGAACATCTAAAACGACATTGAAACCTCCTTAACAGATGAATTTCAGTCACGTCTGGCTGAAGACGAAAAATTTAGCGCTAGCAGGGAGGCAACCCATGCAATTTGTTGTAATATTTGTTGTAATTTTGTGTGAACTTTTTAATTTTGTGTGTTATTTTTGTAAGGAAAGGCACAAACGAAGCATTTTAAGACAGAAGGAATTGTGTTTGGCAATCAAAGATGAGAAACAATTCATTAGCGATGGCTGAGTAAGGAATGAAATCCTGAGACACATCCTAATGAATTTATACTGAGCGAGTGGCGTATTGCGTACATAATTCTGTTGTCTTAATTATTGCTATGATTTTCTTTTCTGTTGTAATTATCTTTATTTTCGTAGACAGGATCCATACTTTTTGACCTTTCACGATTTCATTTGTTGTTTAGCTAACAATCGTCCTTTGGAAGATATTAGTGCTATTATTACTCACCCTTTTTCAGGTACTATAAATTCACCCGTCATTTCACTTTTGAAGGCATCCAGAGTTGAAAAAGAAATACATAAAAAAATGGAGGCCACTTCAAGAAGACGAGTTGAAAACATCTGTGTGTTTTGCGGTACTAGTGTTGGTACTAAACCAAAATACGTAGAGGCAGCACAGGAATTGGGTCGAGTCTTAGCAGCAAGGAATATGCACTTAATATATGGCGGAGGCAATCTTGGACTTATGGGGATCGTTTCAAAGGCCGTACAGGAAGGAGGCAGTCATGTTTTGGGAATCATCCCAAAACCCTTGGCAGAGGCAAATCTTATTGGATCATCAAACAGAGAGGAACTTATCGTGCCAGGTATGTCTGAACGACTGGTAGAAATGATTAACCGTGCTGATGCTTTTATCGCTTTGCCAGGTGGCTTGGGTACACTGGAGGAAATATTTATAGTTCTATCTTGGGCGAACCTGAACATACACCAGAAACCGCTTGGACTGCTCAACGTTGATGGATTTTATGATTTTCTTTGTGTGTTTCTTGATGATACTCGGAGAAATGGGTTCGCGTCATAACCTATGAAAGAACTCCTCTTCACTGCCAGATCTGCTCCGGATCTAATAGACCAACTCATAACCTATGAACCACGAGTTGACCCTATTCTTTCAAAGATAAATTGGTCTGAGGACGATCGTGGTAAGAGGCGTAGGATTAACCTGGATCTTAACCTTTAATTTCCTGTAGATTTTCAGCTAACCAGGTACGACCTTCTTAACTCTCCTTTTACTGTTTAAGACATTGGGGACAATGTCTCATTTAGGTTTGGGGAGGAAATTAGTTGATCAGTACCTTGTTTTTTTTTTAGTTTGTGTGTTATTTTTATTTTTAGTCCAAATTTTTTCGAAAAATAAAAAAAAAATTGAAAAATTTTCAAAAAAATTACAAAAATATTTTGTGTTTTTATTTTAACTAAAGGTGAAATTGGTAAAAGATAGCTGAGTAAGGAGTTTTCACTCCTGAGACGTATCTCAAACCTATTCGAAACAAGTTAATTTTTGTTTATTTCATTTTGAATTATTTAATTTGTGAATTCTTCTTAAAACGGACTAAATGGAATCTTCATTTGTTCAGTTAGCAGATATTATCAACATATATAGTAACATACGGACATGAGCTAAATTGAAAAGTTTGTAATATTCAGTGCTCTAGTTTAATTGGAGGAAGCATCTCAAAAAACAATGGAGTAAAAAAAAAAAAAATCTGATTTACAAAAATAAAGTATCTAAGATCCGGTTATTAAGTCTGTAAGGGTGTTTTAACACCTAGTGCCCTAAAACCAACTGGTTTGGGAGTCACTGGCCCATAGCTCGCTACATGGATCGAATATGCTACAAAATATATATATCTGAAGTCTGAGTAATTAAGTCCGTAGGGGTGTCTTAACACCTGGTGCCCTAAAGCCAACTGGTTTGGGAGCCACCGACCCAAAGCTCGCTACATAGACAGAAGGTATTGTTATAAATATAAAAAAGTCAAAATTCAGAAAAATCAAAGAAAAAATCAGAAAAATCAGAAAAATTATTCCATTGCTCCAAAAGGTGTGAAATCTGATAGAACTTTAGGACAAAAATATTACTCTCTTATCAACTGCACTTATGACTGTTGTGGGCAAAAATGAGTTGATTAATATTTTGTTGGCTGTGTATATGAAGAATGGTAAAAATAATCGGAGAATTTACTTATTCAGTAATTTAGAATAAAACAAAACAACTAGTAACTTGGAGTAGAAGTTTCACCTGATTAGTCACTAACATCTTTATTCTCTTTTCGCTTGTCTTTTTGTTTTTGTGTGCATTAGTTTTAACTAAATTTTTACTTTTGTAAAATGTTTGTGGGTATCATTGCTGTAAGCCCTCACGAGACTACAACTCGTCCACTAGGGACACCTAGGGGTTTAAAGGCTTGTTGCATATGCTAAATGCAACCGTGATCCCTACGAAAGTGGCTTATTTAATTTATTTATGTTATTTTACTCTATGTTTTGCTCGAGGACTAGCAAAATGTTAGGTTTGGAGGTGTGATGAGTGGTATTTATATACTATTTCCCCCACTCATTTAACCTAATATTTTGTATAGTTTCTTGAGTTTTGTGAACGTTTTGATATGTTTTGTGTTATTTTGTAGATAAAATAAAGTTTGGAAAGCATTGGAGGCAATTTGGGGCAAAAACGGACAAAAATGCGTCAAAAGGGATATTTTGGTCTTCTGAGCGTCGCGACGCCCAGACGTCAGCGTCGCGACGTCTAAAATGCGCCGAACAGTGCTAACGTACGCCGGGTCCACAAATCAGAATTTGAGAAAAGTTTGACTTTGCTAAAATGCGCCGTGCCACGTGTCACCATCACAGCCGATCTGCTAACGTGCGCCGTGCCACGTGTCATCATCATATGCTGCCGACAATCAGAGTTGACACGTGTCGCCTCGTCATCAGCCATGTCATCGGTCAAAAAGTCAACTTCGCCATGTGTCACGCCACGTAATCCGCCACGTCACAAGGTCAACCAAGTCAACTTGCCACGTCAGCATCAGCCAATCACGTGTCGACACGTGTCGCAATTCTATGGTGCCGACAGTCTCTTTCCCACGTGTCGCCACGTCATCGCCACGTCACCGCCAAGTCAGCATCAATAATTGAGTATCCTATCCTTATCTGACACGTGGCGGATAAGAATCTCAGCGACCAATCAGAAGCCGCCACGTGTCACAATAATTGAAGCCCAACCACTCTGCCACGTGTCACCTTATCACTTATCCAGAATCTTCAAACCAGCGAACGAGAGCGTGCCACGTCGACAATTCGGCGTCGCGACGCTGGAACCAAATTTTTCTATAAATTCAGCGCGAAATTTCATAATTCAGTGCACCTTCCTCTCTCTTCAATTCCTTCTAAAGAGAGAGCTTCTCTCTCTAGATTCTTTAGTTTTTAGTTTTTTTTTATTTTTAGTTTTTAGTTTTGTAAATAATTTTAATTACTTTTTGTAATAATAGTAATTTAATTTTTACTTTTTACTTTTTACAGTTTTTACTATTTACCATGAGGAGGTAACTTCTCCAGCTAGGGTGAAAGGTAATTCTTTTACTGTTACTATTTAGATTAATCTCCCTTAAAAATAATATATTCACTATTTAAAATATTGACTTAAAAAGGATACCGCCAGATTGGTCGGTTGGTAATTTAATTTTGGTTCCGCCTTTATGGCTGGTTGGACTTAATTTGACTTAATCAGGATACCGCCTATATGGTCGGTTGGTATTATTATCACAAGTGTATATATTATTTTATGGGAGATATCTAAATTAGTAGTAGTAAAAGTAATTCCTTTTACCTTAGCATTTTATTGTATTTTACTTTTCAGCTTTACTTTATGTCTTTTACTTTTATGTCTTTACTAGTCCTAGTTATGTGTTAGCTATCTAGGGGTTGTGATGAATTCTAATATCACCGGTTTATAAGGGTTATTTTATAGTTTGGGTAATTTAAAGGTCTACTTATTAAGTCTTAGCTTAATGCTTCTTGTTGTCTGATCACCAATAAGATTGATGTGGTAAATCTAAAATGAACTAGACATAGGGATTTTAGGTTTCAGCCTTAGACTTAATAGCCCACGATCTTCCTTGAGGATAGATAACCCTTTAATAGATTTCCTTACAGGATAGGAATATACTGTCTGTCGGGCGGGGGTAGCCATAATTGGAACTTAAACTTAATGAATCCAGATAATTTGGTTGACATAGACATATGGTTCAATTGGGTTAAACTGGGTATTTGCGTCTGACCATCGACAGAGGCTTTTGCATAATTTAGTGTTCCAGGTTAGTAAACTGATTTATTACACAAACATAAAATAATCACTTCATCTTTTAAATGATATTAGAATGATTCACAACCCTAGATCTTTGTGTCTTTTGTTATTTTCCTTAGTATTTTCTTTTGTCTTTTTATTATTTATTTATTTTGTAAAACCACATTCAACCAATCAAACAATCATTCTCTTCTCCATTTAATTATATTTGTAAATAAATAGATTCAACAATTAATAACAACAGTAGGAATTAAGTCCTCGTGGGATCGATATTTTTATACTACTTGAACGATACGTGCGCTTGCGTTATACGTGTGTGTTTACGCCGGTCAAGTTTTTGGCGCCATTGCCGGGGACTTATATTTCTTGAGTTGTTAATTTTGAAGCTATCTAATTTACTTGTATCTAATTTTCTTATTTTATCGGTAATTTTTATTTCTTCTTCTGTTTTCAGGTGATTGAAAAATGGAACTTTATTGGGAGATTGAGAGATTACGAGCTTTACAAGAAGATACACCCCATATCTGGTAGCAACAGTCCGGTTTTCTGAGGCCTGTTGTCCAGCCCAACAATTATCACTGGATGCCAGAACCAAACAATTCTACATTTGCTCAACAGAACGAAATGGGAAGATGTGTAATATGTGATAGTAACCACCCGAGCGATCAATGTATATACCGTTCAGAGTGGCAGAATTTTCAGAATCATTCAAAGTATGAAAAACCATCACATTTTCCATCTTATCCACCATCCATATGCGATTTTCATCAACAACCAGAACCATCAGAGGAAGATCAGTTGTTAAACATGCTTAAAGATATGTTCGAGAAACAAAAGTTGGATGAAATACTTGAAACAAGCCAGAAACAATTGAAAGTATTCAGAGACAATCAGAATTCATTCAGAGGATGACAGATCAAATGAGACAATTCACAGAAAACCAGGACTACATACCTCAAGAATCAGTTTCAGATGACACTGATGAAGCCTTCAAGTACCCAGAAATCCACAATGACACCTTAACAGAGGAGGAGGCTGAGCAGTATCAACAACCAGAGGTATCAGTTCAGGAGCCCGAACCGGTAAAGTCTCAATTTGACTTTTATTATTCAGATTCTGACGAGGATGAAGCTGATCTATTTGTACCAACTGCACCAACAACGGAGGATCAAACATTCAATCCTCAAAATGAAGATCTTGGAGCATGCTTTACCATGATGTTTGATGAAGATCTACCTGAGCCAACCATTCCAGTCGTATCAGAGGATGAAAACCTAATGTCAGAAACATCTTTGCATCCTCGGGTTGACAATTTTGAAGCATGTATTTCACAGAAGATGACAGATGAAGAGCTGAATACAAGAATTTTAAAATTCATCTGTGAAGAAAAGTGTGAGATGGAGAAAGAGCAAGCAAATGGAGGAGCAAATGTCTGACCTTAATAAAGATCCAGAGCATTCAGGAGAAACATCGCTGTTTTGGGGAGTACAAATCAAAGATATCACCCAGAAGCTTGACAGAATGGAACTTCCATTCCAAGTCAAGCACCATATAAGACCTCCTGATTTTTTTTCTTTCTTTGCAGGAACCACTGGAACAACAAGGAGCAAAAAGGTAGCACGAGCACTGAATGGGACAAAACTCTTTTTGCCACCTTACCGTTGGAAGAGACCCTTCAAAAGCAACGCTCACGGGATTGTTTTTGATCGAACATCTAAAACGACATTGAAACCTCCTTAACAGATGAATTTCAGTCACGTCTGGCTGAAGAGGAAAAATTTAGCGCTAGCAGGGAGGCAACCCATGCAATTTGTTGTAATATTTGTTGTAATTTTGTGTGAACTTTTTAATTTTGTGTGTTATTTTTGTAGGAAAGGCACAAACGAAGCATTTTAAGACAGAAGGAATTGTGGTTGGCAATCAAAGATGAGAAACAATTCATTAGCGATGGCTGAGTAAGGAATGAAATCCTGAGACACATCCTAATGAATTTATATTGAGCGAGTGGCGTATTGCGTACACAATTCCGTTGTCTTAATTATTGCTATGATTTTCTTTTCTGTTGTAATTATCTTTATTTTCGTAGACAGGATCCAGACTTTTTGACCTTTCACGATTTCATTTGTTGTTTAGCTAACAATCGTCCTTTGGAAGATATTAGTGCTATTATTACTCACCCTTTTTCAGGTACTATAAATTCACCCGTCATTGCACTTTTGAAGGCATCCAGAGTTGAAAAAGAAATACATAAAAAAATGGAGGCCACTTCAAGAAGACGAGTTGAAAACATCTGTGTGTTTTGCGGTACTAGTGTTGGTACTAAACCACAATACGTAGAGGCAGCACAGGAATTGGGTCGAGTCTTAGCAGCAAGGAATATGCACTTAATATATATGGCGGAGGCAATCTTGGACTTATGGGGATCGTTTCAAAGGCGTACAGGAATGAGGCAGTCATGTTTTGGGAATCATCCCAAAACCCTTGGCAGAGGCAAATCTTATTGGATCATCAAACGGAGAGGAACTGATCGTGCCAGGTATGTCTGAACGACTGGTAGAAATGATTAACCGTGCTGATGCTTTTATCGCTTTGCCAGGTGGCTTGGGTACACTGGAGGAAATTTTTATAGTTCTATCTTGGGCGAACCTGAACATACACCAGAAACCGCTTGGACTGCTCAACGTTGATGGATTTTATGATTTTCTTTGTGTGTTTCTTGATGATACTCGGAGAAATGGGTTCGTGTCAAAACCTATGAAAGAACTCCTCTTCACTGCCAGAATGCTCCGGATCTAATAGACCAACTCATAGCCTATGAACCACAAGTTGACCCTATTCTTTCAAAGATAAATTGGTCTGAGGACGATCGTGGTAAGAGGCGTAGGATTAATCTGGATCTTAACCTTTAATTCCTGTAGATTTTCAGCTAACCAGGTACGACCTTCTTAACTCTCCTTTTACTGTTTAAGACATTGGGGACAATGTCTCATTTAGGTTTGGGGGAGGAATTAGTTGATCAGTACCTTGTTTTTTTTTTAGTTTGTGTGTTTGTTTTTTATTTTTAGTCCAAATTTTTTCGAAAAAAAAAAAATGAAAAATTTTCAAAAAAATTACAAAAATATTTTTGTGTTTTTATTTTAACTAAAAGGTGAAATTGGTAAAAGATAGCTGAGTAAGGAGTTTCCACTCCTGAGACGTATCTCAAACCTATTTCGAAACAATTTAATTTTTGTTTATTTCATTTTGAATTATTTAATTTGTGAATTCTTCTTAAAACGGACTAAATGGAATCTTCATATGTTCAGTTAGCAGATATTATCAACATATATAGTAACATACGGACATGAGCTAAATTGAAAAGTTTGTAATATTCAGTGCTCTAGTTTAATTGGAGGAAGCATCTCAAAAAGCAATTGAGAAAAAAAAAAAAAAAAATGATTTACAAAAATAAAGTATCTAAGATCCGGTTATTAAGTCTGTAAGGGTGTTTTAACACCTAGTGCCCTAAAACCAACTGGTTTGGGAGTCACCGGCCCAAAGCTCGCTACATGGATCGAAGATGCTACAAAATATATATATATCTGAAGTCTGAGTAATTAAGTCCGTAGGGGTGTCTTAACACCTGGTGCCCTAAAGCCAACTGGTTTGGGAGCCACCGACCCAAAAGCTCGCTACATAGACGGAAGGTATTGTATATAAATAAAAAGTCAAAATTCAGAAAATCAAAGAAAAAATCAGAAAAATCAGAAAATTATTCCATTGCTCCAAAAAGGTGTGAAATCTGATAGAACTTTAGGACAAAAATATTACTCTCTTATCAACTGCACTTATGACTGTTGTGGGCAAAAATGAGTTGATTAATATTTTGTTGGCTGTGTATATGAAGAATGGTAAAAATAATCGGAGAATTTACTTATTCAGTAATTTAGAATAAAACAAAACAACTAGTAACTTGGAGTAGAAGTTTCACCTGATTAGTCACTAACATCTTTATTCTCTTTTCGCTTGTCTTTTTGCTTTTGTGTGCATTAGTTTTAACTAACTTTTTACTTTGTAAAAATGTTTGTGGGTATCATTGCTGTAAGCCCTCACGAGACTACAACTCGTCCACTAGGGACACCTAGGGGTTTAAAGGCTTGTTTCATATGCTTAATGCAACCGTGATCCCTACGAAAGTGGCTTATTTAATTTATTTATGTTATTTTATTCTATGTTTTGCTCGAGGACTAGAAAAATGTTAGGTTTGGGGGTGTGATGAGTGGTATTTATATCACTATTTCCCACTCATTTAACCTAATATTTGTATAGTTTCTTGAGTTTTATGAACGTTTTGATATGTTTTGTGTTATTTTGTAGATAAAATAAAGTTTGGAAAGCATTGGAGGCAATTTGGGGCAAAAACGGACAAAAATGCGTCAACAGGGATATTTTGGTCTTCTGAGCGTCGCGACGCCCAGACGTCAGCGTCGCGACGTCTAAAATGCGCCGAACAGTGCTAACGTGCGCCGGGTCCACAAATCAGAATTTGAGAAAAGTTTGACTTTGCTAAAATACGCCATGCCACGTGTCACCATCACAGCCGATCTGCTAACGTGCGCCGTGCCACGTGTCATCATCATACGCTGCCCACAATCAGAGTTGACACGTGTCGCCTCGTCATCAGCCATGTCATCGGTCAAAAAGTCAACTTCGCCATGTGTCACGCCACATCATCCGCCACGTCACAAGGTCAACCAAGTCAACTTGCCACGTCAGCATCAGCCAATCACGTGTCGACACGTGTCGCAATTCTATGGTGCCGACATTCTCTTTCCCACGTGTCGCCACGTCATCGCCACGTCACCGCCACGTCAGTGCCATGTCAGCATCAATAATTGAGTATCCTATCCTTATCTGACACGTGGCGGATAAGAATCTCAGCGACCAATCAGAAGCCGCCACGTGTCACAATAATTGAATCCCAACCACTCTGCCACGTGTCACCTTATCATCTTATCCAGAATCTTCAAACCAGCGAACCAGAGCGTGCCACGTCGACAAATTCGGCGTCGCGACGCTGAGGACCTGGCGTCGCGACGCTGGAACCAAATTTTTCTATAAATTCAGCGCGAAATTTCATAATTCAGTGCACTTCCTCTCTCTTCAATTCCTTCTAAAGAGATAGCTTCTCTCTCTAGATTCTTTAGTTTTTAGTTTTTTTTATTTTTTTTTTTTAGTTTTGTAAATAATTTTAATTACTTTTTGTAATAATAGTAATTTAATTTTTACTTTTTACTTTTTACAGTTTTTACTATTTACCATGAGGAGGTAACTTCTCCAGCTAGGGTGAAAAGTAATTCTTTTACTTTTACTATTTAGATTAATCTCCCTTAAAATAATATATTCACTATTTAAAATATTGACTTAAAAAGGATACCGCCAGATTGGTCGGTTGGTAATTTAATTTTGGTTCCGCCTTTATGGCTTGTTGGACTTAATTTGACTTAATCAGGATACCGCCTATATGGTCGGTTGGTATTATTATCACAAGTGTATATATTATTTTATGGGAGATATCTAAATAGTAGTAGTAAAAGTAATTCATTTTACCTTAGCATTTTATTGTATTTTACTTTTCAGCTTTACTTTATGTCTTTTACTTTTATGTCTTACTAGTCCTAGTTATGTGTTAGCTATCTAGGGGTTGTGATGAATTCTAATATCACCGGTTTATAAGGGTTATTTTATAGTTTGGGTAATTTAAAGGTCTACTTATTAAGTCTTAAGCTTAATGCTTCTTGTTGTCTGATCACCAATAAGATTGATGTGGTAAATCTAAAATGAACTAGACATAGGGATTTTAGGTTTCAGCCTTAGACTTAATAGCCCACGATCTTCCTTGAGGATAGATAACCCTTTAATAGATTTCCTTACAGGATAGGAATATACCTGTCGGGCGGGGGTAGCCATAATTGGAACTTAAACTTAATGAATCCAGATAATTTGGTTGACATAGACATATGGTTCAATTGGGTTAAACTGGGTATTTGCGTCTGACCATCGACAGAGGCTTTTGCATAATTTAGTGTTCCAGGTTAGTAAACTGATTTATTACACAAACATAAAATAATCACTTCATCTTTTAAATGATATTAGAATGATTCACAACCCTAGATCTTTGTGTCTTTTGTTATTTTCCTTAGTATTTTCTTTTGTCTTTTTATTTATTTATTTATTTTGTAAAACCACATTCAACCAATCAAACAATTATTTCTTCTCCATTTAATTAGATATTTGTAAATAAATAGATTCAACAATTAATAACAACAGTAGGAATTAAGTCCTCGTGGGATCGATATTTTTATACTACTTGAACGATACGTGCGCTGTTGCGTTATACGTGTGTGTTTACGCCGGTCAGTGATCATCCAATGTTCAAACAACGATTTGATTTGCGCGAGTCCAACTCGTTTTAAGATAAGTACTCAAAGTGCGTATTCTTGAATTATATCGAACTACAATTTTAAATCCAATTTAATTTGTATTCAATACTAATTCTTTATTTAATTCCAAATTAAATCATTACACTTGTAATGTGCCTTTGAGACTTAGATTCTAAATCTAATCTTAATGGGTCTCAAAACCCAATTAATATCCAATGTCAATTTAATTAAAGTCCAATGGGCTTTCAATTAATTTATTAAGGCACAGACTTTGGCAACCAAAGCCCAATAAGGAATCACCATTTGCCACAAAATTAATTTTGGCCCATTAGACCCAATTAATTATTTAAAGGCCCATTAGTTATATTTAGACTTAATGGAATGGTTTTAGGCCCAATTTGGATCCAATCCAATTGTCCTAAACCAACTTGGCCCAACCAAGCCCATTAGGCCCAAATACATCAATTTTAGCCCAATTCCAAATTAAGCCTAATTAATTAAATTCTAATATTCCAAATATCACAATTTTTTTAATTAAAGTGTATAGCCATAATTAATTATTTAAATTAACATTTCCCAAATACCAATTTACATAATTAATCATGCTTTATTATTATCAATAAATGTCCAACATTATTGAAGCAAAATCAATCCCAACATGCTCATTGGGCTCACAGAAATATGGTAATTTTTTCATTAATTTTGATTTCAATCCATTTAAATCACAAATCAATTTATCAATTTATCAATTCATTTTAAACACATCCAATGGTCTAAAAATCAAAATCACCATGAGCTAAGGGTTCATATTACATTCGGCCAAGCCTCTTCATTTGGGGAAAATTAATCCAATTAATTTTTCATAAAATTGATCATGCATAACTCTAAGTTAACATTATCTAAGCATACTCAAACAAAATATTTGATTAAATCTTGCTCAAATCAAAAATATCCAAATTCAAGATTAAGAACCCTCATTCAATTTCATGCTTAAATAGGCTCTGATACCATTGTTGGATCTCAAAGATCAATCCCAAGAACATATAAGCATAAAAGAAGTGTGAATACTCAAAGGAATATAGCGGAAATATACTCACATTGAATGGTTGGTTGGATGTGTTGAGAACAAAACTTTTGAATGGTTTGAAGCTCTGATATCCTCCAAAGTTGTATGTTGAAGCTCCAAGCTTGAAGTTTAAGATTCCAAACTCTAGGGAATGGTTTCCCTATCACCTTTGTATGATTCTTTGTGTGCTAGCAATGGAAGAATTTTGCAACGAAACTCTTCATTTTTCTTCCTTGTGATTCTCGTCCAAGCCAAAAGAAAGAGGGGGAGAGAGTTTCGGTTGAGAGAGAGAATGAGATGATGAATTGTTTGACTTGTTATTTTGATTTTCCAAAAACAAAAAAATGATATACCAAAATCAAATATTTGGTAAAAGTCTATCACCTTTCACACTTGTGTAAGAAACAAGTCACCCAAAAATCCCACCAACATCTATCAAGCAAAAGTTGATAAAGTTGACTAGGTGATGTGACAAGTGGTGGGCCCCACTTTATTCAAAATCTGAGCGGGCCCGCAAACACATTCCGGGTGCAGGTTCGTTAATTTCGAATTAACAAATTTTCCGTTGCGACTTAATTAAATCAAATTTAATTAAATAACAATGCCTAGCAAAATTATTATTAAAGTCGCTCGCAAATTAATTCTAAATTAATTCATTCGCCCGAATTAAAATCCAATTTTAATTCCGTTATGAAGTGTAATTTCATTAATATATCGAATATATTATTTTATCGATTAATTCTGAATTAATCGTTCTTTCTCTATTAATTGAATTTTATCCCAGATAAAATGTTTTCACAATTAATCCTAGATTAATTTTCTCTCTCTTATAATTAATCCTAGATTAATTATGTTCGAGTCATACGTCATCGGTGAATCTTCGAGAAGCGACCCATGAGATCCCTGAATATGTTGGAAGTAAATTCAGTCGTCGGACTATCCGAACACGTGCGTACCTGGTACAATGTTCTTACCGATTTACGAGACATGGTTGGCTTCTAGCAAAGCGTCGTGCCTACCCAATTCTCCAGAAATATTCTTTAAGGAATATATAATCTTTATCAGGTGTAGTATTTGAAGTATTGCGTATTGCGATCCAGTATCAGATGTCACATGCAAGGCCTGGGGCTGGATTAGTGTCTGCCCCGTACGAAGCATATATCGGATCACAAGCAACTAGTCTCTATAATCGGATAATCATGACCTTGTCATATTATGCCGACAGTTGCAACATAATAGAGAACCAGTTCTGTATTCCTGCGTGATCATCATCTCCATATGACAGAAGTAATACTTCCGTCTTGACATCACACCCAATACACTACGATTCTCAATAAACCCAGAAGAGGCATACACAGAACCTGTTAATGTCCCGGACGACCAAAACCAAAGCGTATTGATTATCGCAAGTACTAGCGATGCAAGTCTCAGGTTATGACCAAATACACATACCCTGAATCGGATTCCCATAGACACATAGTCATACTACCAATGGGACTCCGAGGGGTCTATCCAGAGCGAAGCTGTTTCCGTACCATCGGTAAACAAAACCTCCTATCACACTTGCATAAGTTTCCAATACTTAAATATATGAGAACTATGTTGTTACGCTTCCGTAACACGCACAAGTGCAATAGTAGTCTATTCCGCATTATCGATGTTCAGTCTCGATAATACTACGACTTGGGATATTTAATGATTAAACCATTGTGGATTGATATTGTCTCATAACTTATTAATCTGGACCTAATCATAAGGACTTTTATTATTTATATATTCAAGTACTCTAATTACAAAATGATAAAATAGCAATTTCCATTGTCACATAGTTAATTTGTACAAAAACCACAATGTCTTTTACAAATAGTGACGCTATGGTCATAATTGTCCAACAGAAACATCTCACAACCAGCACGGTTCGGGAATGAAGCCCAGGAGTCGCAGCACCTCGCCATCAAACCAATTCAGTTCAGGAATAAATTCTAGAGATCGAAGCATCTCGCAGGGGTGAATCCCAGCGGTCCTAGCACCTCGCCATCAAATCAACTTAGAGATAGAAGCATCTCACAGAAGCAATGAAACAACCGGTAAGTCCGGCAACGGCCGACGAACCACGTAAGCAAAAATGCATGCATGACTTTGATAGGATTGTCACTGTCAGACACTGCACAAGCCCCCATCAAAATGGGGGTGACTGTAGACACAATATTTTTGCATATGCCCGATGATGAGCCTCGTATAGAGGCATTACCTGAAAAGTCACGGAGATTGCGGGAAGCGAATACCGGAAGGAAATAAAACCTCCAAAATTAACCCCTCATCGGATTCGGACTCACTAGCCCACCT
>SKCR01011779.1:0-56932 GCA_019454045.1 Zanthoxylum bungeanum | reverse complement strand
TTTCTAGAGAATTGGGTAGGCATGGCGTTTTGCTAGAGGCTAACCTTGTCTTGTAAATCGGTAAAAACGTAGTACTTGGTACGTACGTGTTCGGATAGTTCGACAACCGGATTTACTGCCAACATATCTAGAGGTCTCTTGGGTCGCTTCCCGAAGATTCACCGATGACGTATGATTCAAACTCGATTAATCTTAGATTAATTACGGAGAGACTTTATCTTGGATAAAGTACTGTATAAAGAGAGAGAACGATTAATTTAGAATTAATCGTAAAATTATTATATTCGATATAATAAACGGAATTCGATTCCGACGCGAAATTGAAATTAGATTTTTATTCGGGCAAACAAATTAATTTAGAATTAATTCGTTAGCGACGTAAATAATAAATTCGCTGGGCGCAATTATTTATTTAAATTCGATTTAATTAACGTCGCGACGAAAACTCGATATTTCGGAAATATCGAACCCGAACGCGTGAGTGCACGTGGGCCCACTTTCATTTGGAAACGTGTGGGGCCCACATGACACTTGTCATTATTTGTATTTTTTAATCAAGATACAATGCATGAAGATAGTGTACAAAGCACTCAAAGATAATGCATGGAAATTGAGTGTTAGACACTCTAAGTCTTTGCATGGCTTGTGTTATATTTATATTATTATTTAATATAATTATAACATAAATATAAATTGATTTTTGAGACAAAAATCTTATCCTCCTCTCCTCTCTCATTACCGAAACCAGTAAAGAAAAACACTCTCCATTTTGTTCTTCATTTGTTTTGTGGCAAGACAAGAAGAAGGTGTTTTTGTTTGGAACTCTAACACACAAGTTTGGCTAGCAACATCAAGGGATCATACAAGGTGATATGGGAAACTCATCTTAGAGCTTGGAAGGATCAAATTTAAGCTTGGAGCTTCTCTTCACTGCTTGGCCGAAATCTTCACTGCACAAAGGAGGATTTTTGCTTCATCCATTGCATCCACATTTGGCTTTTGTGAGTATTGTTTCCGCCATTACTTCCTTTTAGTTCATTCAATTATATATCTTGCTTGGTTTTTGATCTTGGGACATGGTTATTAGATTTCCAACAGATATTAATCTTATTGAAGAAGATGAACCGGCTACGTATGAGGAAGTGATACAAGGTATCGACTCCGCTTTATGGCAAGAGGCCATGAAGTTCAAAATGGATTCCATGTATACAACCAAGTTTGGACACTGGTTGATGTACCAGAAGGCATTGTGCCTATTGGTAGCAAATGAGTCTTCATGGTGAAGACAGACATGGATGGCAACAAACAAACATACAAAGCTAGGCTTGTAGCGAAAGGGTATCGTCATCAACATGGTGTTGATTACGACGAAACCTATTACCCATTGCAATGATTAAATTCATTCGGATAATGCTTGCTATAGTTGCATATTTCGATTATGAAATATGACAGATGGACGTCAAAACCGCTTTCCTTAACATAAACCTTTTGAATGATGTTTATATAAAATAGCCTGACGGTTTTATCGTGTCAAAACATGCAAACAAGGTTTGTAAGTTAAATCGACCCATTTATAGATTGAAGCAAGCATTGCGTTCTTGAAACCAACGTTTTAATGAGATCATATTACAATATGATTTCATTCAAAACGAAGATGATTCTTGTGTATATAAGAAGTTTAGTGGGAGCGTACTGACAATGATTGTCCTAGATGTTTATGATGTATTGCTTCTTAGCAATGAAATTCCCATATTTAAATAGGTGAAAGCTTGTCTTTCATTAAAATTCTCCATGAGAAACTTGGGAGAGGCAACCTTTATTCTAGGAATAAGATCTACTGGGATAGATCTAAAAGTTGTTGGCACTCTCCGAGAACTCGTACATTGATAAAGTGTTGAAGAGATTCAACATGGATCAGCCCAGAGGGGCTGCTTCCAGTGTCACATGACGTCTCTCTATCTAATAACATGTGTCCTAAAACTCAAGATGAGAGAGATTCAATGAATCAGATCCCGTTCGCTTAAGCAGTCGGATCGATCATGCATGTCATGACATGTACGTGACCTGGTGTCTCATATGATTTGAGCATCCGTAGTCACTATCAGGCCGATCCATGTGATGGTCACTGGATTGATGTTAAGAACATCCTTTAGTATCTTAGATGATCTAATGATGCTTTATTACTTTATGGAGATAGGTAACTTGAGGTGACTGGGTTCACCGATGCAAGTTTCCAAACCGATAAAGACGACTGTAAGTCGCAATAAGGGTATATATTTTGTTTGAACGACGGAATAGTGAGTTGGAAATCTTCCAAGCAAGATACTGTTGCAGATTCAAAAATAAAAGCAGAATACATTATTGCGGCTGAGGTAGTAAAAGAAGCATTTTTGATCTATTAAATTCCTAATTGGATTATGAGTAGTTATGTTAGTAGCTGAGCTAGGCTACAACACAGGCTAAAGAATTACGGTCTCATCAATGATCCAAGTATGTACTTCAACGGTTTCATCTGATCTGTGAGATCATACATCGTGGTGATGTCAAGATCAAAAGATCGTTTCAGATGATAACCTTGCTTATCCGTTGACGAAAGCGATATCTCAGTATAAGTTTGAGCGACCCGTACATTTTTTTTGGAAAATTACAAGAACGGCCCGTACATAGTTAATGTGTTGGACACTTGAGTTATTGATTATAGGCCAAGTGGGAGATTGTTGGACAATTATGACCCATAGCATCACTATTTGTAAAAGACATGGTGTTCTTTGTACAAATTAACTATGTGACAAATGAAATTGCTCTTTTATCATTTTGTAATTGGATTACTTGCATATATAAATGATAAAAGTCCATATGATTAGTACCAGATTAATAAGATATGAGACATTATTAATCCATGAAAGGTTTAATAATTAAATATCCCTAGTCGTAGTATTATCGAGACTGGACATCGATAATGCGGAATAGACTAGTATTACACTTGTGCGCGTTATGGAAGCTTAACGACATAGTTCTCATATATTTAAGTATTGGATACTTATGCAAGTGTGATATGAGGTTATGTTAACCGTTGGACCGAGAACAACTTCGCTCTAGATAGACCCCTCGGAATCTCATTGGTAGTATGACTATGTGTCTATGGGAATCCGAATTAGGGTAGGTGTATTTGGTCTTAACTTGAGACTTGCATCGCTAATACTTGTGACAATCAGTACGCTTTGGTTTTGGTCGTCCGGGGCTTTAACAGGTTCTGTGTACGCCTCTTATAGGTTTACTGAGAATCGTAGTGTATTGGGTGTGATGTCAAGATGGAAGTATCACTTCAGTCATATGGAGATGATGATCACGCAGGGATACAGAACTAGTACTCTCAAATGCTGCAGCTATCGGGATAGAATGACTAGGTCATGATTATCCGATTAAAGAGACTAGTTGCTAGTGATCCGATATATGCTTCGTATGGGGCAAACACAATTCCAACCCTAGGCCTAGCATGTGACATCCGATACTGGATCGTATTACGCAATATATTATATACTACGTCTGATAAAGATTATATATTCCTCGCTGAATTTTTCTAGAGAATTGGGTAGGCACGATGCTTTGCTAGAAGCCAACCATGTCTTGTAAATCGGTAAGAACGTGGTACCGGGTACGCACGTGTTCGGATAGTCCGATGACCGTATTTACTGCCAACATATCCAGGGATCTCTTGGGTCGTTTCCCAAAGATTCACTGATGACATTTGACTCGAACAGAATTAATCTGGGATTAATTATGAGAGAGAAAATTAATATGGGATTAATTATGAGAGAGAAAATTAATCTGGGATTAATTTGGGCAAGAATTAATTTGGGATTAATTGTGGCAAGAATTTATCTGGGATTAAATTCGTCTAGAAGATAGATAGCGCGATTAATTTATAATTAAAAGGCAAAGTAAATTTAATAGTTAAATTGGATTTTACTATTTAATTGGGCTAAAATAATATATTGGATTTATTAATTGAAATTGGATTTCAATGCGGAATTAAAATTGGATTTTAATTCGTGCGAACGAATTAATTTGGAATTAATTCGCAAGCGATTTTCGTAATAATTTTGCTAGGCATTATTATTTAATTAAATTGGATATAATTACGTCGCAATGGAAAATTCGTTTGATCGGATTATAAACGAACCTGGGCCCAAAACTAAGTTGTGTGTTGGACAAGCCAACTTTAATTTGGAATTTAAAGTGGTGGGATCCAAGACTTACATCAATTGTTTGACACTTGATGGAAGTTGTTGGCATTGATAAATTGGATGTATTAAACCAACACACCAACCAAGTCAACTAAGTTTAAGAAACTAATTGTTTTGGAAACAACACTATTCATCTTCTCTCTTTCTTGTAAAAAAATGTGAGCCTCTTCTCTCAATTAGAATTTTGTTGCAAAATTTCAAGCAAGCTAGCACTTCAAGAGTTAAAAGAAGGTGATAGGGAAATTCACCCAAGTGTTGGAAACACTCAACAAAGCTTGGAGCCTCAACATTCAAGGAGAAATTTTTGAAATTCCTCAACCGATCATTGTAAGTCTTCCACAACTTTCTTTGATTTTATTCACACATAAATCTTGTTTAGGATCCTTGGGCATGTCTAGGACAATAACAATATTGTTCCAGTCAATTAAGAAAAATGGAAAATTGAGAATCTGCATAGACTTTAGAAATTTAAACTTGGCAACGCCAAAAGATCAATATCCATGCCTACGGTAGATTCTTTAGTAGAATCCACCGCGAGATACCAAGTGTATTCCTTCATGGATGGGTATGCGAGGTATAACCAGATTTATATTGCTGAGGATGATGTTCACAAAATGACTTTTAGATGCCCAAGGTATTTGGGATGTTATGAATGGGTAGTGATGTCATTTGGTCTAAAAACCACCAGGGCCACTTACCAACGAGCTATGAACTTAATCTTTCATGACATGATTAATAATTTTGTAGAAGTTTATGTGGATGATATAGTGGCTAAGTCTATGTCCATAGACGAACATTTTAACCACTTAAAAATGGTTTTTGAGCGGATGAGGAAGTTCAAACTAAAATGAAACCCTGCCAAGTGCGCTTTCGGGGTTAACACCGAGAACTTTCTAGGTTTTCTAGTCCATCAAAGGGGAATTGAAGTCGATGAAAATAAATCTCGAGCAATCATGGAGGCAAAACCTCCCAAAAATAAGAAATAATTGCAAAGGTTCCTAGGGCAAATTAATTTTTTAAGGAGATTATTTCTAATTGTGCAGGTAAAACTAAAGCTTTCTCATCTCTACTGAGGCTAAAAGAAAATGACGATTTCATCTTGACAGAACAGCATCAAAGAGCCTTCGAGAGCCTAAAAATATATTTAGCGAAGCCGCCGGTGATGGTACCTCCCGTGCCAGGATGGCCAATGAAGCTATACATATCTGTCGAGGAGCAGTTTGTAGCCGGAATGATATTGCAGGACGATAACATGGGTATAGAAAGAGCCATTTATTATCTCAGCAAACCTTTGTTGAAATATGAATGTAATGTATTTGGCTTTGTATTTTACATGCACTAAATTACGAGCCTATCTTAGGCCGACTACTGGGTATCTAGTTACAAATATCAATATAGTAAAATACATGTTCTCTCGTCCAATTTTGCATCAAATGGTAGGTTTTTGGTCTCTTTCATTGTTGGAATTCGACACGCGACACGAATCCCAAAAGGCCATAAAAAACCAAGCCCCTGCTGATTTTTTAGCTGATCACCATTGTTTAAGCATAACTAAAGAAATTGAAATGGAAATATGTGAATACAGCTTAAAAACCATGGACGATGTACTTCGACAGGTCTAGCACATCGAAAAGGGCAGGAATAAGAATCATCTTTATCAGTCCTTTAGGAGAAAGATTTCATTTCATCGTCACGTTGGACAATGTTGTACCAATAATCAGCCCGAATATGAGGCTTTAATATTTGGGTTAGAAATACTCATTGATATGGGAGTGAAAAATGTGTCCATTAAAGGAGATTCACAACTAGTGGTCCAACATGTGATGTGGGCCTTTAGATGCCAGAGTTCATTAGTCATGGCATTATTAGAAATAACTCAAGAATTGTTAGATCAATTTGATTATGTAGAGTTAGAACACATCTCAATGATGAAGAACGAGATAGCTAATGAGCTAGCCCAAGCAGCCTCAGGATATAAAAAGAAGAGAATTGACAGTATGTGTGGAAGGGGATATTGGACAATTATGACCCATAGCATCACTATTTGTACAAATCATGGTGTTGTTGTACAAATTAACTATGTGACAAAGGAAATTGCCCTTTTATCATTTGTAATTAGATTACCAAGATATATAAATGATAGAAGGTCCTTATGATTAGTTCCGGATTGAGATGATATGAGACACTATCAATCCACGAAGGTTTAATCATTAAATATCCCTAGTTGGAGTATTATCGAGATTGGACATCGATAATGTGTAAAAGACTAGTATTACACTTGTGCGCATTGTGGGAGAATAACGGCATAGTTCTCATATATTTGGGTATAGGATACTCATGCAAGTGTAATAGGAGGTTGTGTTTACCGATGGTATGGAAACAGATTCGCTATGGATAGACCCATCGGAATTCCATTGGTAGTATGACTATGTGTCTATGGAAGTCCGAATCAGGGTAAATGTATTTGGTCTTAACCTGAGACTTGCACCGCTAATACTTGCGACAATCAATATACTTTGGTTTTGGTCATCCAGGGCTTTAACAGGTTCTGTGTACGCCTCTTCTGGGTATATTGAGAATCGTAGTGTATTGGGTGTGATGTCGAGATGAAAGTATCACTCCAGTCAAAGTGGAGATGATGATCACGTAGGATACGGAACTGATGCTCTTTTATGCTGCAGTTATCGGGATATTATGACTAGGTCATGTTTATCCGATTATAGAGACTAGTTACCAGAGATCCGATATGTACTTCGTACGGGGCGGACACAATTCCAACCCCAGGCCTAGCACGTGACATCTGATACTGGATCGAAATACGCAATACTATGTATACTACGCCTGATAAAGATTACATAGTCCTTTAAGAATATTTCTGGAGAATTAGGTAGGCATGGTGCTTTGCTAGAAGCCAACCATGTCTTGTAAATCGGTAAAAACGTAGTACTAGGTACGTACGTGTTCGGATAGTCCGACGACCAGATTTACTGCCAACATATCCGGGGATCTCATGGGTCGCTTCCCGAAGATTCACCGATGACGTATGACTCACACTTTATTAATTAGATAAGAGAGAAAATTAATCTAGGAATAATTACGGAGTTATTTTATCTGGGATAAAATATTATTTAAAGAGAGAGAACGATTAATTTGGAATTAATCGATAAAATAATATATTCGATATATTATACGAAATTGGATTTTAATTCGGGCGAACGAGTTAATTTAGAATTAATTCGTTAGCGATGTGAATAGTAATTTTGCTAGGCATAATTATTTAATTAAATTTGATTTAATTACGTCGCAACGAAAAATTCGTTAATTCGGAATTAGCGAACCCGAGCCCGGGAGTGTTTGCGAGCCCACTCGCATTTCGATTCAAATGCGGCCCACAAGTCACATCACGCGTCACATCACTTGTCACTTTAGTGATAGATGTCAAGTCACCTTTTTGGTGAGTGACATGCAGTCACTATTCATGATGTTGGTTGGTGTGGACATTTAATGAAATTTTGGCTCCAAATTTGCTTTGACTTTTTGAAAGTCATATACCAAATTTTTGGTAATTGATTTTTCATTATTGTTTTAAGAAAACAAAAGAAAACTCTCTCTCTCTTCTCCTCTCCCAAAATTCGGCCTTGGGCCAATTTTTCTTCTTTCTTTCTCCTTCAATGCCGAGAGATGGAAGAAGCTTAGGGGAAATTTTGTGGCAAAATTTCCAAGTGCTAGCACACATTTGGGGTATTACAAAGGTGATAGGGAAACCTATTCATGAGCATGGAATCTCAACACAAAGCTTGGAGCTTGGAGGACACCCATGGAGCACCTTGACCGAATGACAATGAACACAAAATGGAGCTTTGCCGTGAGCACATTGGAAGAAAAGCTTGAAGAATTTTTGTTGTTCCTCGCATCGCAAAAGCAGATCATTGTAAGTATAATTCCGCCATACTTCTTATGAGTATTCACATGATTTCTATGCTTAAATTGATCTTGGGACTATAGTAGAAACCCAACAATTCTATCTTGAGCCTTGTTTAAGCATGAAATTGTAATTAGGGTAAAATTTGGTAAAATTGATTTGAGCATGTTTGAGTGAAATTGATTGTTTGGATATGCTTGAATGATGATAACATAGTGTTATGCATGATCAATTTGATGAAAATTGAATTGGATGAATTTTTCCCCAATTGAAAGGCTTGGCCGAATGTTGGACATACCCTAAAGTCATGGTGATTTTGTGTTTTTGATCATTGAATGAGTTGAAATCATTTGGGTAATGTTGATTTAGGATTAATTGGATTAAAACCGAATCGGACAAAGAAAACCCTAAATGTCGTGACTTAGAAACATGTAAAATGATTGATTTTCAATTATGTTGGACATAAGTTGATGATAATAAGCATAATTAATTATGTAAATTGGTGTTTTGAAAATATTAATTTGGTTAATTAATTATGGCTATACACTTTGATTAATTAAATTGTGAAATTTGGAATTTTTGTAATTTAATTAGTTGGGCTTAATTTGGAATTGGGCTTGTAAAGTTGTATTTGGGCTTAATGGGCTTGGTTGGGCCAAGTTTGGTTTAGGCTAAATTGGTTGGATCCAATTGGGCCCAAAACGATATCCCTAAAGTCCAAATATAATTAAATGGACCTTTAATTTTAATTGGGCCTAATGGGCCTAAATTGGTTTCTTGGCAAATAATGGTGATTCCTTAAATGGGCTTTGATATTTGGGTTTGACCCATATTGACCAACAGTCCATGCCTTATGAAATTAATTGAAAGCCCATTGGACTTTAATTAAATTGACATTAGATGTTAATTGGGCTTTGAGACCCGTAACGATTAGATTTGGAATCTAAGTCGTAAAAGCACATTAAATAGTGTAATTATTTAATTTAGAATTAATTATAGAATTAGTATTAAATACAAATTAAATTGGATTTAATATTGTAGTTTAATATAATTCAAGAATTCGTACTTTGAGTACTTATTCGCAAAACGAATCGGACTCGTGCAAAATCATACTGGATATAGGAATTGGATGAGATCCAATTGATCTTAGAGATCTACCTAGTTAATTATCATACAATTTGTTGGCCAAAGTCAAGATTGTGTGTTATTTAACGGGATCCTAGCCCACTAGGAAACAAGGTTTCCCGAGTACTCCACAGAGGGTTAGAGGCTCGCCGAAAAATAGTGGGAGACAAGTATTAAATTTGCAATATTCGTTTAGTTACTTGCCAATACGCGCTCATTTCAAATTTTTCGTCAATATAAATTAATATATATTAGTTGGACTAATATTTAATCGTTGTTTTAATAAAACAGTTGGACTGTATTCAAACTATTTCATTTATAGTTGATTATATAATTGGATTATAGTAATCAATATATTTGAATTTAACCAATTAAATTATAGTTGATTATATAGTTAGACTATAGTAATCATTATATTAAAATAGTACCTGAAATCGTTGATTGGATAGTTGGACTATTGCAATCAAGATAAATGAAAGATTAGCGTTTAAAATATAATCATGAGAGAAAATATTTTTAAACAGCTTTAATTTTCAGATTGGGAATAAAATCTCAGGATAGTCCTGGGAACTGAGAAGTTATTCTATTTGATAAAATGACGTCTCGAGCCTAAGCCTGGAGTTGAGCAAATAGTAGAACATGATATTTGGAATATTCATGTGATGATAACTTTAGTGCTTAATCCGTTATGCTTGCCGCAACGACTCCTTAATTTCTTATTCAGAACTAAGGATTAGATCCTTATAGTATGATAATGAAATTGAAGGATCTTCATAGATCTATCCTTAGATCTTAGAAGTACAAATTGCAAAACGAAAACTCTTGGAGAGTTAATGGCTATACTCAAGGAGACAAAGCCAGAGTTTGTAATTGGGCAAGAAGCGCAATGTGCATCTTACTTCGACATCCCAGAAGGCCAAGGCTTGGCCAAAGGCTTCTGGGGTGTGGAAAAAGGGCAAAGGCAAAATCATCACAGTATTCTAGGAAAACAAATGATATATCCCAAGATGTCTGCCTAAACTGTGGCAAACGGGGTCACTGAAGCGTGACTGCCGTATGGACAAGGCAGACATAAAGGAATTGAAGACGGGCAAGGCTCCGACTTCAAATATGTTTGTCATCAACATATTCACTACTAGTATTAAAATTTGATTTTAGATACTGGATGTGGTACATAAATATACGTACTGGTGTGTAAAAACTGCTGATAAGCAGGATACTGACTTCAGTTGAGATTTATCTGCGAGTCAGAAATGGGATGACAGTCGCTGTTTTAACCGTAGAAACCTAAGTTTAGGAACTACCATTTGGGTGTGTACTTAAATTAGGAAACTGTTAAAATATAACTAGTTTGACTAGAAACAATATCTCTATATCAGAATATAACTCATTGCGAGTATACCTTTATATTATAGAACACTAAAATGTTTTATTTTATAAAGATGATATTGAGATAAACACATTAGATGTGAATAACAGTATTTATATTTTGAATATAAATGAATCTCAAACATATAACATGACAAACAAATAGCTCAAACTGATTTAATCAGCTGAAACTTAAAAGTGGCATTGTTGTCTGGGACACATTAAACAAGACTCGTATATCCACACTTTTGAAGAGTGGATACTAGGACGGATTTGACTCTATTCAAATAATGTCTACGAATCTAGTTTATTAGGCAAAGTGCCTAAAACACTTTTTACTTGGTAAAAGTGCAAATACCACCGATGTGTTAGCCCTCGTTCATAGTGACGTTAGTGGGCCCATATCTAGCTAGGCTAGAGGTGGATATGAATACTTCGTAACCTTTACGGATGTGGCATCGCGTTATGGTTATGTGTTTCTTTCGAAACACAAATCGGAAACTTTTACAGTTTCGACACGAAGTATAAAAACAGATCGGCTAAAGTATTAAAACCATCACAGTTAGACCATGATGGAAAATACTTTAGCAATAAGTTTCTCATATACTTGAAAGAGTATAGTATTCTTTCAATGAGGAATCCTCCCGGAACACGTCAATTTGACGGTGTGTCCGAACAGAGAAACCAAATTTTGTTGGACATGATAAGGTTAATAATGAGTCGCTCTGAGCTACCATTTTTCTTCAAGGGATACGCATTAAACAGTGCAAAACTTATTTTGAATAAGGTTCCATAAAAATCTGTTTGAGAGACTTCATATTAGATATGAACATGAAAAAAACCGAGTTTTCTCTTTCCTGAAGATTTGGGCATGTTGGGCATATGTTTGGATGATACCAAACTAAAACCCAAATCGGATAAGTGCCTAATTTGTAGGTTATCCTAGGGAAACCAAAGTATAGTACTTATGCAACTCACTAGAGAACAATGTAATTGTTGCTCGCCATGCGGTTTTCCTAAGAGGAATACCTATATGCAGTGGTAAGTGGAGGAAAGTAAAACTCGATGAAAATCGGAGTAGTACTGTTCTAGGCACCGATTCTTTAATGGAACACAAACAATTCATCAATGATAAAACTGTACCACAATCTTCGAATACACAAGAACCGCGTAAGTCGGAGATAGTCAGAAAATAACCTGGGAGGTATGGGTTTCTGATCTCACCTCAAAAAGATGTCAATCTTATTGAGGAATACAAACTGACTACGTATGAGGAAGTGATACAAGGTATCGACTCCCTATTATGGCAAAGTGCCATGATTTCCAAAATGGATTCCATATGTACCAACCAAGTTTGGACACTGGTTGTTGTACCAGAAGCCATTGTGCCTATTGGTACTATATAAGTCTTCAAGGAAGACATACATGGATGGCAACATACAACGTACTAAGCTAGGCTTGTAGCGAAAAGGTATCGTTATCAACATTGTGTCGATTACGACGGAACCTTTTAAACGTTTCCATGGTTAAATCCATTTGGATAATGCTTGCTAATGCTGCATGTTTCATTTATGAAATATGGCGGCCGAACGTCAAAATCGCTTTCCTTAAAAGGAAACCTTTTGGAGGATGTTTACAACATACTGACGGTTTTGTTGTACCAAAACATGCAAACAAGGTTTGCAAGTTAATTCGATCCATTGATGGATTGAAGCAAGCATTGAGTTCTTGGAACTATAGTTTTGATGTAATCATAATGGTATATGATTTAATTCAAAACGAAAAATGATTCTTGTGTATATAAGGAAGTTAGTGGGAGCACACTGACAGTGACTGTGCTATAAAATGATGATATATCATTTCTTGGAAATGATATTCCCGTAATACAATCTGTGAAAGCTTGGCTTTCATGAAATATTCTCCATAGAATTCTTGGGAGAAACAACCTTTATTCTAGGAATAAAGATCTACTAGGATAGATCTAAATGTTATTGCTACTCTCTGAGAACTCGTACATTGAAAGAAATGTACGCGACCTGATGTCTCATATGCTTTGAGCATATGGAGTCACTATCGGGTCAATCCATGTGATAGTCACTGGATTGATGTCAAGAACATCCTTTAGTATCTTAGATGAACTAATGATGCTTTCTTAAGCTATGGAGAAGGAGAACTTGAAGTGACTGGGTTCACTACTGCAAGTTTCCTAACCGAATAAACGACTATAAGTCGTAACAAAGGTACTATATAGTTTGAATAACGGAACAGTGAGCTGGAAATCTTCCAAGCAAGACACTGTTACCGAATAAATAACAAAAGCAGGTTATTGCTGCAGCTGAGGCAGCAATTGAAGCCATTTGGGTCAATAATAATCCTAATCAGATTATGAGTAGTTCTGTTAGCAGTTGAGCTAGGCTACATCACAGGCTAAAGAATTAATGGTCTCATCAACGATCCAGATATATACTTCAATTATTCATCTGATTCGTTCGGATCATACATCCTGGCGATGTGATGATCGAATAAATCGCATCAGATGATAACCTTGCAAATCCGCTGACGAAAGCTTTTTCTCAGCAGAAATTTGAGCGAACCGTACATAGTTCAGGTGTAGGACACTTGAGTGATTGGCTATAGGCCAAGTGGGAGATTGTTGGACAATTATGACCCATAGCATCACTATTTGTACAGGTCATGGTGTTGTTGTACAGATAATGCGTAAAAGACTAGTATTACACTTGTGCGCGTTGTGGGAGCATAACGACATAGTTTTCATATATTTGGGTATAAGATACTCATGCAAGTGTAATAGGAGGTTGTGTTTACCGATGGTACGGAAACAGCTTCGCTCTGGATAGACCCCTCGGAATTCCATTGGTAGTATGACTATGTGTCTATGGAAGTCCGAATCAGGGTAGGTGTATTTGGTCTTAACCTGAGACTTGCACCGCTAATACTTGCGACAATCAATATACTTTGGTTTTGATCATCCAGGGCTTTAACAGGTTCTGTGTACGCCTCTTCTGGGTATATTTAGAATCGTAGTGTATTGGGTGTGATGTCGAGATGGAAGTATCACTCCAGTCATAGTGGAGATGATGATCACGTAGGATACGGAACTGGTGCTTTTTTATGCTGTAGCTATCGGGATATTATGACTAGGTCATGTTTATCCGATTATAGAGACTAGTTACCAGAGATCCGATATATGCTTCGTACGGGGTAGACACAATTCCAGCCCCAGGCCTAGCATGTGACATCCGATACTGGATCGAAATACGCAATACTACGTATACTACGTCTGATAAAGATTACATATTCCTTTAAGAATATTTCTGGAGAATTAGGTAGGCATGGTGCTTTGTTAGAAGCCAACCATGTCTTGTAAATCGGTAAAAACGTAGTACTAGGTATGTACGTGTTCGGATAGTCCGACGATCGGATTTACTGCCAACATATCCAGAGATCTCATGGGTCGCTTCCCGAAGATTCACCGATGACGTATGACTCGCACTTTATTATCCTGGGATTAATTAGATAAGAGAGAAAATTAATCTAGGATTAATTATGGAGATATTTTATCTGGGATAAAATATTATTTAAAGAGAGAGAAAGATTAATTTGGAATTAATCGATAAAATAATATATTCGATATATTATACGAAATTGGATTTCGACGCGGAATTAAAATTGGATTTTAATTCGGACGAACGAGTTAATTTAGAATTAATTCGTTAGCGACGTGAATAGTAATTTTGCTAGGCATAATTATTTAATTAAATTTGATTTAACTACGTCGCAACGAAAAATTCGTTAATTCAGAATTAGCGAACCTGAGCCCGGGAGTGCTTGTGAGCCCACTCGTATTTCGATTCAGATGCGGCCCACAAGTCACATCACGCGTCACATCACTTGTCACTTTAGTGATAGATGTCAAGTCACCTTTTTGGAGAGTGGCATGCAGTCACTATTCATGATGTTGGTTGGTGTGGACATTTAATGAAATTTTGGCTCCAAATTTGTATTGACTTTTTGAAAGCCATATACCAAATTTTTGGTAATTGATTTTTCATTATTGTTTTAAGAAAACAAAAGAAAACTCTCTCTCTCTTCTCCTCTCCCAAAATTCGGCCTTGGGCCAATTTTTCTTCTTTCTTTCTCATTCAATGCCGAGAGATGGAAGGAGCTTAGGGGAAATTTTGTGGCAAAATTTCCAAGTGCTAGCACACATTTGGGGTCTTACAAAGGTGATAGGGAAACCTATTCATGAGCATGGAATCTCACCAAAAAGCTTGGAGCTTGGAGGACACCCATGGAGCACATTGACCGAATGACAAGGAGCACAAAATGGAGCTTTGCCATGTGCACCTTGGATGAAAAACTTGAAGAATTTTTGTTGTTCCTCGCATCGCAAAAGCCGATCATTGTAAGTATGATTCCGCCATACTTCTTATGAGTAGTCACATGATTTCTATGCTTAAATTGATCTTGGGACTATAGTAGAAACCGAACAGGGGAGAGATTAAACCAGCTCTAGTCAGACGTAGGAATGAAGTTGGCATTTTGGACATTGAAAACCGAGACAGAGATGATTGGAGGAAATAAATTAGAGATTTCTTAAAGAATCCAGAGAACGGAGGAAATCGAAAGCTAAAACTGAAAGCTTTAAACTTTGTGGTATTAATGGATGTATTGTACAAAAAACGCCAAGATGGTTTATTGTTGAGGTGTGTGGGGTCGTTAGAGGCCAAGACTATTATGGCTGAGGTGCATGAAGGGGTCTGTGGGGCCATCAAACCGAAGTAAAAATGAGGTGGTTAATCATAAAGAGCAAGTATTATTGGCCGAAAATGGGAGAGTTCTGCATAGCATACGCAAATGGGTACATGGCAAGTCAAAAACATGGTCCCATACAACGAGCGGCAACAACAAAAATGGTCTTCATCATTAAACCATGGCCATTCATAGGATGGACGATTGATTTGATAGGAAAAATCTATCATGTATCAAGGAAAAGGCACACGTTCATCATTGTCGCTACAAATTTCTTTACCAAAGGGGTGAAAGCAATACCAGTAATAGAAATTTCCCAAGAACGAATCATCAAATCCATTAAAGAGCATATTATTCATAGATTCGGTATCTACCAAACACTGATGGTAGATCATGAGACTTCTCTGAACGGTGAAAAATTTAGTGTTTTTTGGGCGAATATGGGATCCAGTTAGTAAATATTACACCATATTACCCTCAGTCAAATGGTCAGGCCGAGTCGTCCATTAAAATCCTTAAAGGCCTAATTCGAAAAATGATAACAGACAATGCCAGGCAATGAGACGAATGCCTGAGTCAAGCCTTGTGGGCATATAGGAAATCGCCAAGAACGAGTACCTCGGTCACACCATTCCAATTAGTATATGGTCAGAAGGTCGTAATACCGGTGGATGTCAATGTCAAATCTTCAAGGGTGGCGTTGCAGGATAAATTGAAGATAGAAGATTATAATGAAACGATGATCCAAAATCTATTAGAGTTAGACGATATTAAATGTGATGTTATTAACCGTTTGGAAGCACGGAAGGAAAGAATGGCCAAATCGTATAATTGAAAAGTCGTGGCCAAATCGTTCAAGAAATGAGAGTTAGTATGGAAGACAATACTGCCATTGGATACTAAAAGTCCCGTATACAGTAAATGGTCACCCAATTGGGAAGGACCTTTCAAGGTAGAGAACGTATTTCCAAATGGAGCTTATCATTTAAGGAATTTGGATGGAGGAATGCATATAAGAGCGATAAATGGTAAATACTTGAAAAAATATGTGCCTTCGTCATGGGAATATGAGAATGTAGCGTTCTTCGAGTAAGAACGAAGTATGCTAAAAATAAAAAATCATAATAATAACAAACTCTGTTATTAAAATAAAGACAGGGTAACAAATGGTAACTCATGGAAAATGGACGATGCAACGTCCTAACAACAAGTAAATAAATTACAAAATCAGTTATTGGATGGTGGCTGTTGGACGTCCTCAGTAATTACTTTGTCATTCATGACCGCAAATGCCTCTCTTAACTGTCGCCACTCCTGCTGCATCACCCCATCAGCTGTAGTAAGATCGGTCAGGCTATTTTCAAAGTCAATTTGGGCCTAGTCTTCATGCTCTGCCAAAGATGTGTTCACCTCCTCTAATTACGCAGCAACAACTTTCCTCTTAGCCTCTTTTCTCATGCGGTTCTCCTCAATGAGACACTAGATCTCCCGTAGTTTTTGCTCTAAATCCAGCAATACCAACTCCTCGATCATCATCTCATCCGTAGTTTCTCGTAGGGATTGACAAAGATCATTAAGGGAATCACGAAGTCTTTCTTTCTTTGTAACCGAAGAACAAAGCCTGACCCTCTGGTTATGTATACACCGATAACGAGGGATGAGAGCATCTACTTCGTTCTGCAAGTCTTGGATAAAAAGCCGATTATTCACCAGTATAGGCAAAGTGAGAGAAGCCAACAGCATGGACAACTCAAGGGAAAATCTCTCTAGTTTAAGCATATTCTCTGGCATAGCAGCCTGACTGATGTCCAGCCTAGTGAAGGATGCGTATTGACAAACGGCTTCCTAAAAGGCCTTCAAGTCCGTGGTTGATCGCGCTGAGGATGATGAAGGCTGAGACGGAGTAGAGGCCAGCCGATCAAGATGATCCAAAATATCCTGGACTGATTGCATGAACGGATCAGACACCTATTTACAAAAAAGGTTAGCAAATGAAAAATAAGGTAGTTATATAAAAAAAACGTACTTACAGCCTCGGGCACAAATCTAGAACTTGAAGGCTTTTCCGCAGCCGCCATATGAATATTACCAAAGGGCGATATATGAGATATTGGCCGAGGAGATGTTGGCCAATGAGATGATGGCGGAGAAATAGAGGATGTTAGCCAAGGATCTCGGTCGGGTGAAGGAGACCGATGCATTGGAGGATCGAAGGGAACACCAGAATATCTTGATCCACTCGACGATTGAGTTTATGTAGAAGAGTCAGAATCAGAGGGATTAATAAAATTTATAACTTCAATATCCTCATATATTCGTCTGACCACGTATGCCTTTTGAAGAGACCTGGCCTCTTCCAACATATCTAATTCAGCCAGATTGAACAGGCCATCGATATCCCTATAGCACCCCCAATTTTCGAGGCAATCCACCTATGAATCAAGGGAAAACCCGCTCAGGATGGAGCTGAGAAGGTTCGCCATTCGGCTCTTGCATAAGGGGGATGAGAGTGAGCAATGAACGATATTCAAAAAATGGGTCATCCATTGGGATCTCCTCTATGCGCGGGTCCCTACTCTCATTACTATATTTAACCCTGTACCCTGGGTATCCACCCTGACGATTGGGTGTTCAGCAGCCTCACCCTCCTCTGAGGGGTGTTGAACGATCGGAACTTCGGAGGATAAGGCTTGAGCCGATGCGGCCATGTCTGAAGATTGCTCGGTCCTGGAGACCTACACAAGAAAACAATAACGATCGGTTTAAAAAAAAAGAAGAGAAAGAATAAAAGCACACCTTAGCTCATATGTGCAACACAGGCTCATCCGGATAAGATCCATGAGCGGGTGAAGCATGCTTCCTTTTGATATGGGGTTTAGAACTTGCCTTCTTCGGCCCAGCTTTCTCAGCGAACTTCTTCGACCAAGCTTGTTTAGAAGATTTAGAGGAAAATGAGAATGCTGGGAATGACAGTGGAGGAAAGCAAAGAAAATAGCCTTTTACGGTTGGCTGGGAAAAACGGTCAAAGAAAGGATGAACGGATGTACAAGGAGAGAAAGAGTCACAAGAAAAAAAAAAGAAAATAAAGTTCGCACCTCGGACAAGCATTGGTCAATGTCCGAGAGCGAAGGAACTTTGAATCGCTCTGCTGAAGTAGAGCGAGAGTAGAATAATGGAAGTGACCATCATTGGACAAGGCCAAATTGACGAGCGACGAAGTTGGGAGAATACACTTCTACCCCAGCCTTGCCATTAGCCACAGTCAAGATATCATGAATGAGATCACAGTTCCATAAAAATTTACGCCAGATGCGATTAACTGATTCATCTCCATCTGACTGTGGAAGTTCATTAACGAATGAGGGGCTGTCGCCCAATGAAAAAGGAAAAAAATAAGGGACCCGAGAAATGAAATAAAAATAATCGAAAATGATACGAGGAAGGAGAGGAGTTGGCCCTAATTGGGCAAATAGAAGTCCTGCACAAGGAAAGGATCGATTTGACTCAATAGAACCAAAAAAGGGAAATAGGCCCTTGGAAACCTAATACAAGATATATATATATCTCTCTCTCTCTTCTCTTTGAGAATTCGGCTAAGGGCCTAGTTTATTCTCTCTCAATTTTGTTCCAAAAACGTGAACAAAAATGATGAACAAGGAAAGATTGTGGCAATTTTTCCTATGCTAGCACATGAAGGGTCATCATATGGTGATAGGGAAACAAACTTATGAGCTTGGAATCACCATTGTTGAAGCTTGGAGCTTGGAGCAAACATGGAGGACAAATCACCACCTTGGCCGAGAGCTTCTTCAACAAAGAGGAAAAGGATTTTCTTCGTCGCATCCGATCTGATCAATGTGAGTATGATTCCGCCATACTTCTTTGTGTATTCACATGTGTTTCATGACTTGAAAATGATCCTTAGGACTTAATAGAAACCCAACAATGGTATCTTGAGCCATCTTGAGCATGAAACATACTTAGGGTTAAAATTGGGCAAAATTGATTTGAGCATGTTTGAGTGAAATTGGATGTTTGAGTATGCTTAAATTATGATAACATGGTGTTATGCATTGTCAATTTGATGAATTTTGGATTGGACAAATTTTCCCCAAAATGTGAGGCTTGGCCGAATATATTAGAACCCTAAATGTCTTGGATTTTTGTTTCGTTGATCATTGGATGACTTGAAACGATTGAAAATGTTGATTTAATGTTGATTGTGGATTTAATTGGATTGAAACCAAATCAGACATAAATTAACCTACCATTGCCGAGACTACTAGCATGAAATTGGGTTTGATTTTTGTTTAAAATGTGTTGGACATGTTTTAATGTTGATAAGCATGATTAATTAGGCTAATTGGTGTTTTGGAAATATTGATTTGGGTAATTAATTATGTAATACACTTTGGTTAATTAAATTGTGAATTTGGAATTTTTATGATTTAATTAATTGGGCTTAAATTGGATTTGGGCTTGAAAAGTTGTTATTGGGCTTATTGGGCTTGGTTGTACCAAGTTAGGTTTAGGCTAAATTGGTTGGATCCAATTGGGCCCAAAACCATTTCCATAAAGTCTAATTATGACTTAAATGGACCTTTAATTATTTAATTGGGCCTAATGGGCCTAAATTGATTTCTAGGCTTATGGGGTTATTCCTTGATTGGGCTTTGGTTATTGGGTTTGACCCAAGTTGACCAAAAGTCCATGCCTTAAGAAATTAATTGAAAGCCCATTGGACTTTAATTAAATTAACGTTGGACGTTAATCGGGCTTTGAGACCCGTAACGATTAAATTTGGAATTTAAGTCGTAAAAGTTCATTAATAAAGTGTAATATTTAATTTGGAATTAAATAGCGAATTAGTATTAAATACAAATTGAATTGGATTTAATTATGTAGTTTAATTTAATTCAAGAATTCGTACTTTGAGTACTTATTCGCAAAACGAGTTTGACTCGCGCAAAATCAAATCGTTGTTTGAACATTGGATGGTCACTAATTATCAGATTAATTAATTGGATTAGATTGATTGATAACATGCTTGTGTGAATACATGGTTGCGATGCATGAATAATGTATATCGGATGGATATTATATGAGTGGGGCAATTTTAGAAATTGTTGTAATAAATTTGGAATTATTTAATTGGATTTGCGTGTCCAGCCTATTACCTCCATACTCTTTGTATTTCTCTTCTCACCTATTCCCCTCAATGTAAATGAGGTTTCTTTAGAAGTGTAGTGTAACGGGTAGAAGTAAATACTTGTGCTAGCGGGAGAGAGGAAATGGAGAGATTTGTTCTAGGAACAATGTGTTGAGTATTCATCCGCATATCATTATTATTTTATTTATGCACCTTATTATGTGTTTAGAATGCATGTTTAAATGTGTATGATGATGAGACCTTAACAAAGATAATAAATTGGTTGCCAATTTGCACGCGAAAAACCCTCAAAAAATATTAAGTGTTTTTCCTTCCATTGAGTGATTCTTACTCAAGATCCAATATTGGCATTGGTTTGTTGGCCAAAGTCAAGACCTTTGTCCGTTGATGATGTGTTTGAATCACGAAGGCTTTGTTCCATATTGGTGTCTTGTCCAAGTTGTGGTTTGTTGGCCAAAGTCAAGACCACTTCTTGTCCATCGACATTGATTACGAAGCTTTCCATGGTCAATGGGTCACGCTTAACTGGGATCACTAAGTTTGTTGTGCCAAAGCCAAGGCTTAGTTGATTCAGAGGAAAAAGGTTAGGCAATATATTGGATATATTGGCATATATAAGATATATGTTTCAGACTTGGATGTCCCCCTACTGAATCTAGGAATTGGATGGGATCCAATTGATCTTAGAGATCTACCTAGTTAATTATCATACAATTTGTTGGCCAAAGTCAAGATTGTGTGATATTTAACGGGATCCTAGCCCACTAGGAAACACGGTTTCCCAAGTACTCCACAAAGGGTTAGAGGCTCGCCGAAAAATAGTGGGAGGCAAGTATTAAATTTGCAATATTCGTTTAGTAACTTGCCATACGCGCTCAATCACAATATTTCGTCAAATAAATTATTTATTAGTTGGACTAATAATTAATGTTGTTTTAATAAAACAGTTGGACTGTATTCAAACTATTTCATTTATAGTTGATTATATAATTGGATTATAGTAATCAATATATTTGAATTAATAAATTGAATTATAGTTGATTTTATAATTGGATTATAGTAATCAATATAATTGATTTTAACCTATTAAATTATAGTTGATTAAATAGTTGGACTATAGTAATAATTATAATAAATAGTACCTAAAATCGTTGATTAAATAGTTGGACTATTAGAATCAAGATAAAATTGAAAGATTAGCATTTGAAACATAATCCTAGGGAAAATGTATTTAAATGGTTTAATTTTCAAATTGGGAATTAAATTTCATGATGGTCCTGGAAACTAATATGTTACTTTATTTGATAAAATAACATATTAGGCCTAAGCCCGAAGTTAAGCAAATAGTAGAGCATGATCTTTGGAAGATTCATGTAATGATAACTTTAGTACTTAATCCATTAAGTTTGCCAATTAGACTCATTAATTTCTTAATCAGAACTAAGGATTAGATCATTATAGTATGACAATGAAATTGAAGGATCTTCATAGATCTATTCTTAGATCTTAGAAGTGTCGGACAATTATGACCCATAGCGTCACTATTTATACAGATCATGGTGTTGTTGTACAAATTAACTATGTGACAAGGAGATTGCACTCTTATCATTTGTGATTAGATCACCTAGATGTATAAATGATAGGAGGTCCTTATGATTAGTTCCTGGATTGAGATGATATGAGACAGTATCAGTCCTCGAAGGATTAATCATTAAATATCCCTAGTCAGAGTATTATCGAGATTGGACATCGATAATGCATAAGAGACTAGTATTACACTTGTGCGCGTTGTGAGGGCACAATAGCATAGTTCTCATATATTTGGGTATTGGATACTCATGCAAGTGTAATAGGAGGTTGTGTTTTACCGATGGTACGGAAAACAGCTTCGCTCTGGATAGACCCCTCGGAATTCCATTGGTAGTATGACTATGTGTCTATGGAAGTCTGAAATCAGGGTAGGTGTATTTGGTCTTAACCTGAGACTTGCACCGCTAATACTTGCGACAATCAATATGCTTTGGTTTTGGTCATCCAGGGCTTTAACCAGTTCTGTGTATGCCTCTGCTGGGTATATTGAGAATCTCAGTGTATTGGGTGTGATGTCAAGACGGAAGTATCACTCCAGTCATAGTGGAGATGATGTCACGTAGGATACGGAACTAGTACTCTTAAGTACTGCAGTCATCGGGATGATATGACTAGGTCATGTTCATCCGATTATAGAGACTAGTTACCAAACATCTGACATGTGCTTCGTACGGGGCAGACATAATTCCAGCCCCAGGCCTAGCACGTGACATCCGATACTGGATCGCTATACGCAATACTACGTATACTACGCCTGACATAGATTGTATATTCCAGTAAGAATATTTCTGGAGAATTGGGTAGGCACGGTTCTTTGCTAGAAGCCAACCATGTCTTGTAAATCCGTAAGCATGTGGTACGAGGTACACACTTAACCGGATAGTCCGATAACCGGATTTACTGCCAACATATCCAGAGGTCTCTTGGGTCGCTTTCGAAAGATTCACCGATGACAGTTGACTTAAACTAGAATTAATCTGGGATTAATTTATATAGAGAAAATTAATCTGGGATTAATTGAGGCTTTATTTAATCTGGGATTAAATGTGTTCGGAAGAGAGAGAACGCGATTAATTTGGAATTAATCGGTAAAATAAATTTAACAGTTAAATTTGATTTTTCTATTTAATTTATTTTTATGGGCTAAAATTAATATATCAGATATATTAATATGAATTGGATTTCATTACGAAATTAAAGTCGGACTTTAATACGAACGAACGAATTAATTTAGAATTAATTCGTAAACGACGTTCATAATATATTTGCGAGGCATCGTTATTTAATTAAATTAGATTTAATTATTTAGCGACGAAAGTTCGTTTAATCGGATTAAACGGATCCGAGCCGCAACAAATGTTCGTAGAGACATTTGAATTTTGAATTCAAATGTGGGGGGCCCACTTCACATGTGGTATTTGGGAGGGTAGTTGGCATTTATGCCTAGCCACCAACTTTCCAACTACCTTGGAATGGTTTTGGTGAAACCATTTACCCAACCACCTTGTTTAGGTGAAAAGGGTAAATTGGTTTTACCAAAATGCATCTCTCTCTCTCATTTTTTGGTAGAGAACACAAATCAAACCCTAGACACACCATGTTTGGGCGTGAGCTTCCTCCATGTTTTCACTTTGATTTTGTTGCAAAATCAAACTAGCTAGCACTTGTAGAAGTCTTTTAAGGTGATAGAGAAACCAACTCAAAGCTTGAAATCAACACAAAGATTGGATCTTGGAGATCTTCATTCAAAACTCAAAGCTTGGAATCAACACAAAGATTGGATCTTGGAGATCTTCATTCAAAAACTCAAGGCTTGGAATCAACACAAAGATTGGATCTTGGAGATCTTCATTCAAAAATTTAAAAGCTCAAATTCATTCAATGTAAGTAATTCCGCAACTTATAATGAATTTATGAACACATTTTCTTGCTTATTAGATCCTTGGCATGTTCTAGGAACACTAACAAGAAGTACTAAATTGCAATAGTAAACACTTGGAGAGTTAATGGCTATACTCAAGGAGTCAAACCCAAAGTTTGCAATTGGCGAGAAGCGCAAGGCGCAACTTACTTCGACATTCTAGAAGGCCAAGGCTTGGCCAAAGGCTTCTGGATGTGGAAAAGGGCAAAGACAAAATCATTGTAATCTACTGGGAAGATAAAGGACATATCCCAAAATGTCTGCCTAAATTGTGGAAAACGGGATCGCGGAAGCGTGACTGCCGTTTGGACAAGGCAGACAGGAAGGAATTGAAGAACGAGCAAGGCTCTGACTTCAAATATGTTTGTCATAAAATATGTTCACTGCTAGTATTAAAATTGGATTTTAGATACTGAGTATGGTACATAAATATGTACTGATGTGCAGGATACTTACCTCAGTTGAAATTAATCTGTGAATCGAAAACGGGACGAAAGTCATTGTTTTAACCGTAGATACCTAAGTTTAGGAACTACCATTCAGGTGTGTACTTAAATTAGGAAACTGTTATAATGTAACTAGTTTGACTAGAAACATTATCTCTATATCAGGGTTTAACCCGTTGCGGGTATACCTTTATATTCTAGAACACTAAAGTGTTTTATTTTATGAAGATGATATTGAGATAAACAAATTAGATGTGAATAACAGTATTTATATTTTGAATATAAAAATATCTCAAACATATAACATGACAAACAAATAGCTCAAACTGATTTGATCAGATAAAACTTATATTGTGGCATAGTTCTCTAGGACACTATTAAACAAGACTCGTATATCCACACTTTTGAAGAGTGGGTACTAGGACTAATTTGATTCTAATCAAATAAAGTCTACGAATCTAGTTTATTGGGCAAAGTGCCTAAAACACTATTTACTTGGTAAAAGTGTTAGTGCCACCGATCCGTTAGCCCTTGTTCATAGTGACGTTGGTGGGCCCATATCTAGCTAGGCTAGAGGTGGATATGAATATTTCGTGACCTTTACGGATGTGGTATCTCGTTATGGTTATGTGTTTCTTTCGAAACACGTATCAGAAACTTTGACAGTTTCGACGCAAAATAGACAAACAGATCAGCTAAAGTATTAAACCATCACGGTTAGACCATGATGAAAATACTTAAGCAATAAGTTTCTCATATACTTGAAAGAGTATAGTATTCTTTCAATGAGGACTCTTCTCGGAACACGTCAGTTTGACGGTGTGTCTGAACGGATATACCGAATTTTATTGGACATGATAAGGTTAATCATGAGTCGCTCTGAGCTACCATTTCCTTCAACGGATACACATAAACAGTGCAAAACTTATTTTGAATAAGGTTTCATAAAAATCTGTTTGACAGATTTCATATTAGATATGAACATGAAAGAAACTAGATTTTCTCATTCCTGATGATTTGGGAATGTTGGGCATATGTTTGGATGATACCAAACTAAAACCCAAATCGGATAAGTGTCTAAGTTGTAGGTTATCCTAGGGAAACCTAGGTATAGTACTTATACAACTCACTAGAGAACAATTTAATTGTTGCTCACCATGCAGTTTTCTTAAGAGGAATACCGATATACAGTGGTAAGTGGGAGGAAAGTAAAACTCGATGAAAATCAGAGTAATACTATTCCAGGCACCGATTCCTAATGGAACACAAATAGTTCATCAAGGATGAAACTATACCAATAATCTTCGAATACACAAGAACCACGTAAGTCGGAGAGAGTCAGAAAACAACATGGGGTATGAGTTTCTGATCTCACCTCATAAAGATGTCAATCTTATTGAGGAATACGAACTGACTACGTATGAGGAAGTGATACAAGGTATCGACTCCCTATTATGGCAAAATGTCATGATGTCTGAAATGGATCTCATGTATACCAACTAAGTTTAGACACTAGTTGTTGTACCGAAAGACATTATGCCTATTGGTGCTATATAAGTCTTCAAGGAAGGCAACATACCCACGTACTAAGCTAGGCTTGCAGCGAAAAGGTATCGTTATCAACATTGTGTCGATTATGACGAAACCTTTTACTTGTTGCCATTGGTAAATCCATTTGGATAATGCTTGCTGATGCTGCATGTTTCATTTATGAAATGTGACAGCTGAATGCCAAAACCGCTTTCCTTAAAAAGAAACCTTTTGGAGGATGTTTACCACATCCTGACGGTTTTATCGTACCATAACTAGCAAACTAGGTTTGTAGGTTATTCGATCCATGGATGGATTGATGCAAGCATAGAGTTCTTGGAATTATCGTTTTGATGTAATCATAATAGTATATGATTTAATTCAAAACGAAAATGATTCTTGTGTATATAAGAGGGTTAGTGGGAGCGCACTGACAATAAAAGTCCTGAATAATGATAATATGTCATTTCTTGGAAATGATATTCCCAAATACAATAGGTAAAGCTTGGCTTTCATAATAAAAATCTCCGAGAACTCGTACATTGATAAATGTATGTGACCTGGTGTCTCATACGCTTGGAGCATATGGAGTCATAATCAGGCCAATCCAAGTGATAGTCACTGGATTGATGTTAAGAACATCCTTCAGTATCTTAAAGGAACTAAGGATGCTTCCTTATACTATGGAGAAGGAGAACTTGAAGTGACTGGGATCACTGCTGCAAGTTTCCTAACCGATAATAACGACTATAAGTCGTAACAACGGTACTATACATTTTGAATAACGGAACAGTGAGCTGGAAATCTTCCAAGCAAGATACTGTTACCGAATATACAATAAATGCGGGTTATTGCTGCAGCTGAGGCAGTAATAGAAGCCATTTGGGTCGATAATAAATCTAATTAGATTAGATATAATTTTGTTAGCAGCTGAGCTAGGCTTCAGCGCAGGCTAAAGAATTAATGGTCTCATCAACGATCCAAATATATACTTTGATTATTCATCTGATCCGTTCGGATCATACATCGTGGCGATGTGATGATCGAATAAATCGCATCAGATGATAATCTTGCAAATCCGCTGACGAAAGTCTTTTCTCAGTAATTTGAGCGAACCGTACATAGTTCGGGTGTAAGACACTCGAGTGACTGGCTATAGGCCAAGTGGGAGATTGTTGGACAGTTATGACCCATAACGTCACTATTTGTACAGATCATGGTGTTGTTGTACAAATAAACTATTTGACAAAGGAAATTGCTCTCTTATCATTTGTGATTAGATCACCAAGATGTATAAATGATAGGAGGTCCTTATGATTAGTTCCTGGATTGAGATGATATGAGACAGTATCAGTCCACGAAGGTTTAATCATTAAATATCCATAGTCGTAGTATTATCGAGATTGGACATCGATAATGCGGAATAGACTAGTATTACACTTGTGCGCGTTGTGAGGGCATAACGATATAGTTCTCATATATTTGGGTATAGGATACTCATGCAAGTATAGTAGGAGGTTGTGTTTTACCGATGGTACGGAAAACAGCTTCGCTCTGGATAGACCCCTCGGAATTCCATTGGTAGTATTACTATGTGTCTATGGAAGTCCGAATCAGGGTAGGTGTATTTGGTCTTAACCTGAGACTTGCACCGCTAATACTTGCGACAATCAATATACTTTGGTTTTAGGTCGTCCAGGGCTTTAACAGGTTCTGTGAAAGCCTCTGCTGGGTATATTGAGAATCGTAGTGTATTGGGTGTGATGTCGAGATGGAAGTATCACTCCCGTAATAGTGGAGATGATGATCACGTAGGATACGGAACTCGTTCTCTTATATGCTGCATCTATCGGGATATTATGACTAGGTCATGTTTATCTGATTATAGAGACTAGTTACCAGAGATCCGATATGTGCTTCGTACGGGGCAGACACATTTCCAGCCTCGGGCCTTGCACGTGACATCCGATACTGGATCGATATACACGATACTACGTATACTACGCCTGATATAGATCGCTTATTCCTGTAAGCATGTTTCTAGAGAATTGGGTAGGCATGGCGTTTTGCTAGAAGTCAACCTTGTCTTGTAAATCGGTAAAAACGTAGTACTATGTACGTACGTATTCAGATAGTCCAATAACCGTATTTACTGCCAACATATCCGGGGATCTCATGGGTCGCTTCCCGAAGATTCACCGATGATGTATGACTCGCACTTTATTAATCTGGGATTAATTAGATGAGAGAGAAAATTAATCTGGGATTAATTACGGAGATATTTTATCTGGGATAAAATATTATTTAAAGAGAGAGAACGATTAATTTGGAATTAATCGATAAATTAATATATTCGATATATTAAACGAAATTGGATTTCGACGCGGAATTAAAATCAGATTTTAATTCGGGCGAACGAATTAATTCAGAATTAATTTGTTAGCGACGTGAATAGTAATTATGCTAGGCATAATTATTTAATTAAATTAGATTTAATTACGGCGCAACGGAAAATTCGTTAATTCGGAATTAGCGAATCCGAGCCCGGGAGTGTTTGCGGAACCATTCGCATTTAGAATCGAAGTGGGACCCGCAAGTCACATCTAGCGTCACATCATTCGTCAATCAAGTGATAGTTGTCTTTCACTTTGAGTGATTGACACCAGTCACTATTCATGAGTGATGTGAGTTGTTGGAAGTCATTATTACAACTTTTGGCTCCAAAATTTGTTGACTTTTTTGAAAGCCTTTTTAAAAAATTTTGGTATATGATATTATTAGGTTTTGGAAACCTAATACAAGATATATCTATCTCTCTCTCTCTCTTTTCTCTTTGAGAATTCGGCCAAGGGCCTAGTTTATTCTCTCTCAATTTTGTTCCAAAAACGTGAACAAGTATGATGAACAAGGAAAGATTGTGGCAATTTTTCCTATGCTAGCACATGAAGGGTCATCCTATGGTGATAGGGAAACAAACTTATGAGCTTGGAATCACCATTGTTGGAGCTTGGAGCAAACATGGAGGACAAATCACCACCTTGGCCGAGAGCTTCTTCAACAAAGAGGAAAAGGATTTTCTTTGTCGCATCCAATCCGATCAATGTGAGTATGATTCCGCCATACTTCTCTTGTGTATTCACATGTGTTTCACGACTTGAAAATGATCATTGGGACTTAATAGAAACCCAACATTTAGGAGAAAGAAGTTCTCCTATATGAGAATTGATTCCCAAGCTATGTCTTGGCTGATTTAGAATTTGTAAGTCCCGAGTTACGTCTCGGTTGATTTCTGGGCAATGCTATAATTGTATGTATCTAGAATCCAGTTGATAGCATATTGTAATATATGTAGTTTGTAATAATTCAAAAAAAAAATCAATTTTTTTTTAAATGTATCAATTTCCAATCAAAATTTTTAATTTTGTATCAATTTTCATCTCGTATTTATCATTTTTCACTAAAAATTTTAGGAAACTTATCATTATTTCACCATTGATTTGTGAAATTGATACACTTTAAAAATTTATATTGAAAATTGATAAAATATAAAAATTTTCAGATTTTTATTAGCTTTCATCAAATTTTCGGATGAAACCTCACGATGTTGTCTCAATGGTAAAGACTTGTAACTTGAGTGGTTTGCTTATTTGCAGATTAAAGGTTCGAATCTCACTAGGTGTATTTCGTTGGAGTCATGCAACCAGCCACTTACTCTAATTTGTAATGTGAAACTTCATAGAGCAATAGACATAGGTCTTGATATTAATTGAGGTGCGTTTAAACTGGTCTAGATATTCTAGTTACAAAAAAAAATCGGATGGAAAAATAATATTCTTATTAATAATAAAAATAATCCTGATATTTTTGATAAAATAATGACTATGGACGATACGGGACCTGGGGACAGCCTACGGTATGATAATGTCCTTTTACACACCGTCATATTTTATAAATAATTCTCTTTTGTATAAAATAATGACTATGGACGATACGGGACCTGGGGACAGCCTACGGTATGATAATGTCCTTTTACACCGTCATATTTTATAAATAATTTCTTTTGTATAAAATAATGACTATGGACGATACGGGACCTGGGGACAGCCTACGGTATGATAATGTCCTTTTACACCGTCATATTTTATAAATAATTCTCTTTTGTATTTTATTTTTATTTTTAAAAAATTTTAATAGGAAGCCCTGATTATATTATATATAAATTCTCTCTCCCCTCTTTTTAAAGTCCAAAATCAGAGCTCAAGCCTACTTGTACTTCACATTTTGCTCTGCTCTGTTCGGTACTTGAAGGGGGTTTTGTTGCTCTGTTTTTGAAACAGGGATTTTTTTTTTCCTTTTTCAAGATTTTTGTTGGCTTCACTTTTGAGAAATGTATACGGAGACAGACATTTATTTCACTTACTTGCAGAATTTCTCCCAAGATATTCAGCAACTTGAAGAATATTGCAAATCCAACAATCCCAATTCTTCACATCACATGATGTCACATCTAGCGTCACATTATTCGTCAATCAAGTGATAGTTGTCTTTCACTTTGAGTGATTGACACCAGTCACTATTCATGAATGATGTGAGTTGTTGGAAGGTCATTATTACAACTTTTGGCTCCAAAATTTGTTGACTTTTTTGAAAGCCTTTTTACAAAATTTTGGTATATGATATTATTAGGTTTTGGAAACCTAATACAAGATATATATCTCTCTCTCTCTCTTCTCTTTGAGAATTCGGCCAAGGGCCTAGTTTATTCTCTCTCAATTTTGTTCCAAAAACGTGAACAAGAATGATGAACAAGGAAAGATTGTGGCAATTTTTCATATGCTAGCACATGAAGGGTCATCCTATGGTGATAGGGAAACAACTTATGAGCTTGGAATCACCATTGTTGAAGCTTGGAGCTTGGAGCAAACATGGAGGACAAATCACCACCTTGGCCGAGAGCTTCTTCAACAAAGAGGAAAAGGATTTTCTTTGTCACATCCAATCCGATCAATGTGAGTATGATTCCGCCATACTTCTTTGTGTATTCACATGTGTTTCACACGACTTGAAAATGATCATTGGGACTTAATAGAAACCCAACATTTAGGAGGAAGAAGTTCTCCTATATGAGAATTGATTCCCAAGCTATGTCTTGGCTGATTTAGAATTTGTAAGTCCCAAGTTACGTCTCGGTTGATTTATGGGCAATGCTATAATTCTATGTATCTAGAATCCCAGTTGATAACATATTGTAATATATGTAGTTTGTAATAATTCAAAAAAAAAATCAATTTTTTTTTTTAAATGTATCAATTTCCAATCAAAATTATTAATTTTGTATCAATTTTCATCTCGTATTTATCATTTTTTTTTCACTCAAAATTTTAGGAAACTTATCATTATTTCACCATTGATTTGTGAAATTGATACACTTTAAAAATTTATATTGAAAATTGATAAAATATAAAAATTTTCAGATTTTTATTAGCTTTCATCACAATTTTTTCGGATGAAACCTCACGATGTTGTCTCAATGGTAAAGACTTGTAACTTGAGTGGTTTGCTTATTTGCAGATGAAAGGTTCGAATCTCACTGGGTGTATTTCGTTGGAGTCATGCAACCAGCCACTTACTCTAATTTGTAATGTGAAACTTCATAGAGCAATAGACATAGGTCTTGATATTAATTGAGGTGCGTTTAAACTGGTCTAGATATTCTAGTTACAAAAAAAAATCAGATGGAAAAATAATATTCTTATTAATAATAAAAATAATCCTGATATTTTTGATAAAATAATGACTATGGACGATACGGGACCTGGGGACAGCCTACGGTATGATAATGTCCTTTTACACCACATCTATTTTATAAATAATTTCTTTTGTATTTTATTTTTAATTTTAAAAAATTTTAATAGGAAGCCCTGATTATATTATATATAAATTCTCTCTCCCCTCTTTTTAAAGTCCAAAATCAGAGCTCAAGCCTACTTGTACTTCACATTTTGCTCTGCTCTGTTCGGTACTTGAAAGGGGTTTTGTTGCTCTGTTTTTGAAACAGGGATTTTTTTTTTTCCTTTTTCAAGATTTTTGTTGGCTTCACTTTTGAGAAATGTATGCGGAGACAGACATGTATTTCACTTACTTGCAGAATTTCTCCCAAGATATTCAGCAACTTGAAGAATATTGCAAATCCAACAAGCCCAATTCTTCACATCACATGATGTCACATCTAGCGTCACATTATTCGTCAATTAAGTGATAGTTGTCTTTCACTTTGAGTGATTGACACCAGTCACTATTCATGAATGATGTGAGTTGTTGGAAGGTCATTATTACAACTTTTGGCTCCAAAATTTGTTGACTTTTTTGAAAGCCTTTTTACAAAATTTTGGTATATGATATTATTAGGTTTTGGAAACCTAATACAAGATATATATCTCTCTCTCTCTCTCTCATCTCTTTGAGAATTCGGCCAAGGCCTAGTTTATTCTCTCTCAATTTTGTTCCAAAAACGTGAACAAGAATGATGAACAAGGAAAGATTGTGGCAATTTTTCATATGCTAGCACATGAAGGGTCATCCTATGGTGATAGGGAAACAAACTTATGAGCTTGGAATCACCATTGTTGAAGCTTGGAGCTTGGAGCAAACATGGAGGACAAATCACCACCTTGGCCGAGAGCTTCTTCAACAAAGAGGAAAATGATTTTCTTTGTCGCATCCAATCCGATCAATGTGAGTATGATTCCGCCATACTTCTTTGTGTATTCACATGTGTTTCATGACTTGAAAATGATCCTTGGGACTTAATAGAAACCCAACATTTAGGAGGAAGAAGTTCTCCTATATGAGAGTTGATTCTCAAGCTATGTCTTGGCTGATTTAGAATTTGTAAGTCCCGAGTTACGTCTCGATTGATTTCTAGGCAATGCTATAATTGTATGTATCTAGAATCCTAGTTGATAGCATATTGTAATATGGTAGTTTGTAATAATTCAAAAAAAAAAAATCAATTTTTTTTTAAATGTATCAATTTCCAATCAAAATTATTAATTTTGTATCAATTTTCATCTCGTATTTATCATTTTTCACTCAAAATTTTAGGAAACTTATCATTATTTCACCATTGATTTGTGAAATTGATACACTTTAAAAATTTATATTGAAAATTGATAAAATATAAAAATTTTCAGATTTTTATTAGCTTTCATCAAATTTTCGGATGAAACCTCACGATGTTGTCTCAATGGTAAAGACTTGTAACTTGAGTGGTTTGCTTATTTGCAGATTAAAGGTTCGAATCTCACTAGGTGTATTTCGTTGGAGTCATGCAACCAGCCACTTACTCTAATTTGTAATGTGAAACTTCATAGAGCAATAGACATAGGTCTTGATATTAATTGAGGTGCGTTTAAACTGGTCTAGATATTCTAGTTACAAAAAAAAATCGGATGGAAAAATAATATTCTTATTAATAATAAAAATAATCCTGATATTTTTGATAAAATAATGACTATGGACGATACGGGACCTGGGGACAGCCTACGGTATGATAATGTCCTTTTACACCGTCATATTTTATAAATAATTTCTTTTGTATAAAATAATGACTATGGACGATACGGGACCTGGGGACAGCCTACGGTATGATAATGTCCTTTTACACCGTCATATTTTATAAATAATTTCTTTTGTATTTTATTTTTATTTTTAAAAAATTTTAATAGGAAGCCCTGATTATATTATAAATTCTCTCTCTCCCCTCTTTTTAAAGTCCAAAATCAGAGCTCAAGCCTACTTGTACTTCACATTTTGCTCTGCTCTGTTCGGTACTTGAAGGGGGGTTTTGTTGCTCTGTTTTTGAAACAGGGATTTTTTTTTTCCTTTTTCAAGATTTTTGTTGGCTTCACTTTTGAGAAATGTATGCGGAGACAGACATGTATTTCACTTACTTGCAGAATTTCTCCCAAGATATTCAGCAACTTGAAGAATATTGCAAATCCAACAAGCCCAATTCTTCACATCACATGATGTCACATCTAGCGTCACATTATTCGTCAATTAAGTGATAGTTGTCTTTCACTTTGAGTGATTGACACCAGTCACTATTCATGAATGATGTGAGTTGTTGGAAGGTCATTATTACAACTTTTGGCTCCAAAATTTGTTGACTTTTTTGAAAGCCTTTTTACAAAATTTTGGTATATGATATTATTAGGTTTTGGAAACCTAATACAAGATATATATCTCTCTCTCTCTCTTCTCTTTGAGAATTCGGCCAAGGGCTAGTTTATTCTCTCTCAATTTTGTTCCAAAAACGTGAACAAGAATGATGAACAAGGAAAGATTGTGGCAATTTTTCATATGCTAGCACATGAAGGGTCATCCTATGGTGATAGGGAAACAAACTTATGAGCTTGGAATCACCATTGTTGAAGCTTGGAGCTTGGAGCAAACATGGAGGACAAATCACCACCTTGGCCGAGAGCTTCTTCAACAACAAGAGGAAAATGATTTTCTTTGTCGCATCCAATCCGATCAATGTGAGTATGATTCCGCCATACTTCTTTGTGTATTCACATGTGTTTCATGACTTGAAAATGATCCTTGGGACTTAATAGAAACCCAACATTTAGGAGGAAGAAGTTCTCCTATATGAGAGTTGATTCTCAAGCTATGTCTTGGCTGATTTAGAATTTGTAAGTCCCGAGTTACGTCTCGATTGATTTCTAGGCAATGCTATAATTGTATGTATCTAGAATCCTAGTTGATAGCATATTGTAATATATGTAGTTTGTAATAATTCAAAAAAAAAAATCAATTTTTTTTAAATGTATCAATTTCCAATCAAAATTATTAATTTTGTATCAATTTTCATCTCGTATTTATCATTTTTCACTCAAAATTTTAGGAAACTAATCATTATTTCACCATTGATTTGTGAAATTGATACACTTTAAAAATTTATATTGAAAATTGATAAAATATAAAAATTTTCAGATTTTTATTAGCTTTCATCAAATCATTTTCGGATGAAACCTCACGATGTTGTCTCAATGGTAAAGACTTGTAACTTGAGTGGTTTGCTTATTTGCAGATTAAAGGTTCGAATCTCACTAGGTGTATTTCGTTGGAGTCATGCAACCAGCCACTTACTCTAATTTGTAATGTGAAACTTCATAGAGCAATAGACATAGGTCTTGATATTAATGGAGGCGTTTAAACTGGTCTAGATATTCTAGTTACAAAAAAAAATCGGATGGAAAAATAATATTCTTATTAATAATAAAAATAATCCTGATATTTTTGATAAAATAATGACTATGGACGATACGGGACCTGGGGACAGCCTACGGTATGATAATGTCCTTTTACACCGTCATATTTTATAAATAATTTCTTTTGTATAAAATAATGACTATGGACGATACGGGACCTGGGGACAGCCTACGGTATGATAATGTCCTTTTACACCGTCATATTTTATAAATAATTTCTTTTGTATTTTATTTTTATTTTTAAAAAATTTTAATAGGAAGCCCTGATTATATTATATATAAATTCTCTCTCCCCTCTTTTTAAAGTCCAAAATCAGAGCTCAAGCCTACTTGTACTTCACATTTTGCTCTGCTCTGTTCGGTACTTGAAGGGGGTTTTGTTGCTCTGTTTTTGAAACAGGGATTTTTTTTTTCCTTTTTCAAGATTTTTGTTGGCTTCACTTTTGAGAATGTATGCGGAGACAGACATGTATTTCACTTACTTGCAGAATTTCTCCCAAGATATTCAGCAACTTGAAGAATATTGCAAATCCAACAAGCCCAATTCTTCACATCACACATGATGTCACATCTAGCGTCACATTATTCGTCAATTAAGTGATAGTTGTCTTTCACTTTGAGTGATTGACACCAGTCACTATTCATGAATGATGTGAGTTGTTGGAAGGTCATTATTACAACTTTTGGCTCCAAAATTTGTTGACTTTTTTGAAAGCCTTTTTACAAAATTTTGGTATATGATATTATTAGGTTTTGGAAACCTAATACAAGATATATATATCTCTCTCTCTCTTCTCTTTGAGAATTCGGCCAAGGGCCTAGTTTATTCTCTCTCAATTTTGTTCCAAAAACGTGAACAAGAATGATGAACAAGGAAAGATTGTGGCAATTTTTCATATGCTAGCACATGAAGGGTCATCCTATGGTGATAGGGAAACAAACTTATGAGCTTGGAATCACCATTGTTGAAGCTTGGAGCTTGGAGCAAACATGGAGGACAAATCACCACCTTGGCCGAGAGCTTCTTCAACAAAGAGGAAAAGGATTTTCTTTGTCGCATCCAATCCGATCAATGTGAGTATGATTCCGCCATACTTCTTTGTGTATTCACATGTGTTTCATGACTTGAAAATGATCCTTGGGACTTAATAGAAACCCAACATTTAGGAGGAAGAAGTTCTCCTATATGAGAGTTTATTCTCAAGCTATGTCTTGGCTGATTTAGAATTTGTAAGTCCCGAGTTACGTCTCGATTGATTTCTGGGCAATGCAATAATTGTATGTATCTAGAATCCCAGTTGATAGCATATTGTAATATATGTAGTTTGTAATAATTCAAAAAAAAAATCAATTTTTTTTTTTTAAATGTATCAATTTTCAATCAAAATTATTAATTTTGTATCAATTTTCATCTCGTATTTATCATTTTTCACTCAAAATTTTAGGAAACTTATCATTATTTCACCATTGATTTGTGAAATTGATATACTTTAAAAATTTATATTGAAAATTGATAAAATAAAAAATTTCAGATTTTTATTAGCTTTCATCAAATTTTCGGATGAAACCTCACGATGTTGTCTCAATGGTAAAGACTTGTAACTTGAGTGGTTTGCTTATTTGCAGATTAAAGGTTCGAATCTCACTAGGTGTATTTCGTTGGAGTCATGCAACCAGCCACTTACTCTAATTTGTAATGTGAAACTTCATAGAGCAATAGACATAGGTCTTGATATTAATTGAGGTGCGTTTAAACTGGTCTAGATATTCTAGTTACAAAAAAAAATCGGATGGAAAAATAATATTCTTATTAATAATAAAAAATAATCCTGATATTTTTGATAAAATAATGACTATGGACGATACGGGACCTGGGGTCAGCCTACGGTATGATAATGTCCTTTTACACCATCATATTTTATAAATAATTTCTTTTGTATAAAATAATGACTATGGACGATACGGGACCTGGGGACAGCCTACGGTATGATAATGTGCTTTTAAACCGTCATATTTTATAAATAATTTCTTTTGTATTTTATTTTTATTTTTAAAAAATTTTAATAGGAAGCCCTGATTATATTATATATAAATTCTCTCTCCCCTCTTTTTAAAGTCCAAAATCAGAGCTCAAGCCTACTTGTACTTCACATTTTGCTCTGCTCTGTTGGGTACTTGAAGGGGGTTTTGTTGCTCTGTTTTTGAAACAGGGATTTTTTTTTCCTTTTTCATGATTTTTGTTGGCTTCACTTTTGAGAAATGTATGCGGAGAGAGACATGTATTTCACTTACTTGCAGAATTTCTCCCAAGATATTCAGCAACTTGAAGAATATTGCAAATCCAACAAGCCCAATTCTTCACATCACATGATGTCACATCTCGCGTCACATTATTCGTCAATCAAGTGATAGTTGTCTTCCACTTTGAGTGATTGACACCAGTCACTATTCATGAATGATGTGAGTTGTTGGAAGGTCATTATTACAACTTTTGGCTCCAAAATTTGTTGACTTTTTTGAAAGCCTTTTTACAAAATTTTGGTATATGATATTATTAGGTTTTGGAAACCTAATACAAGATATATATATATATCTCTCTCTCTTCTCTTTGAGAATTCGGCCAAGGGCCTAGTTTATTCTCTCTCAATTTTGTTCCAAAAACGTGAACAAGAATGATGAACATGGAAAGATTGTGGCAATTTTTCATATGCTAGCACATGAAGGGTCATCCTATGGTGATAGGGAAACAAACTTATGAGCTTGGAATCACCATTGTTGAAGCTTGGAGCTTGGAGCAAACATGGAGGACAAATCACCACCTTGGCCGAGAGCTTCTTCAATAAAGAGGAAAAGGATTTTCTTTGTCGCATCCAATCCGATCAATGTGAGTATGATTCCGCCATACTTCTTTGTGTATTCACATGTGTTTCATGACTTGAAAATGATCCTTGGGACTTAATAGAAACCCAACATTTAGGAGGAAGAAGTTCTCCTATATGAGAGTTGATTCTCAAGTTATGTCTTGGCTGATTTAGAATTTGTAAGTCCCGAGTTACGTCTCGATTGATTTCTGGGCAATGCTATAATTGTATGTATCTAGAATCCCAGTTGATAGCATATTGTAATATATGTAGTTTGTAATAATTCAAAAAAAAAAAATCAATTTTTTTTTTTAAATGTATCAATTTTCAATCAAAATTATTAATTTTGTATCAATTTTCATCTCGTATTTATCATTTTTCACTCAAAATTTTAGGAAACTTATCATTATTTCACCATTGATTTGTGAAATTGATACACTTTAAAAATTTATATTGAAAATTGATAAAATATAAAAATTTTCAGATTTTTATTAGCTTTCATCAAAAATTTCGGATGAAACCTCACGATGTTGTCTCAATGGTAAAGACTTGTAACTTGAGTGGTTTGCTTATTTGCAGATTAAAGGTTCGAATCTCACTAGGTGTATTTCGTTGGAGTCATGCAACCAGCCACTTACTCTAATTTGTAATGTGAAACTTCATAGAGCAATAGACATAGGTCTTGATATTAATTGAGGTGCGTTTAAACTGGTCTAGATATTCTAGTTACAAAAAAAAATCGGATGAAAAATAATATTCTTATTAATAATAAAAATAATCCTGATATTTTTGATAAAATAATGACTATGGACGATACGGGACCTGGGGACAGCCTACGGTATGATAATGTCCTTTTACACCGTCATATTTTATAAATAATTTCTTTTGTATTTTATTTTTATTTAAAAAAAAATTTTAATAGGAAGCCCTGATTATATTATATATAAATTCTCTCTCCCCTCTTTTTAAAGTCCAAAATCAGAGCTCAAGCCTACTTGTACTTCACATTTTGCTCTGCTCTGTTCGGTACTTGAAGGGGGGTTTTGTTGTTTTTGAAACAGGGATTTTTTTTTTCCTTTTTCAAGATTTTTGTTGGCTTCACTTTTGAGAAATGTATGCGGAGACAGACATGTATTTCACTTACTTGCAGAATTTCTCCCAAGATATTCAGCAACTTGAAGAATATTGCAAATCCAACAAGCCCAATTCTTCAATGGTACTCCCCCCCCCCCCCCCCCCCCCCCCCCCCCCCCCCCCCTTTTTTTAACTCTGTTCATGGGTTTGCATATTTACTTTGTTTTGATGCTTTTATCTACATTTGTTACTGTTTTGAGCTGGGTTAGTTCCCATTAGTTTCTGTTTATGCTTATTATGTTGGGTTCTTTTAATATTTCAGTTTGGTTGTTGTATTCAGCTCTTACTGAGATTCTGTTTAATTGCTTGAAAAAGGAACCCAAAATATTTTACATTTCGTTTAGGAGTTCTAATAAAAGTTCAGTATTTGATCTTCAAGATTCAATTTTTGTTGATAATTTGTTTGTTTAATGTTTTATTATTTTCTCTAATACTCTGTTTGGTTTGGTTGGTGAGAGAAGTGATGAGAAAACAGAAATTTAAAAATTTGTGGAATATGCTATTGGGGTTTCCACAAAGATGAAGCCGCCTTTCTATTTTTATATCCCAACTTTCTTTGTCCAATTTTTCTAAGAAGCCAAACAAAACATAAAGGGAAATGATTGAAAAAGCAAAAGAAATGGAATAACAGAATTGTAAAAGATTTTACAGTCACCAGTTCCTTGTTTTTCAAGGATTCTTCTTCTTCGTCTTCTCTTCTTCTTCTTTGAAGTTTATAGTAGTAGTAGTTGGTTCTTCTTCTTTTTTGAAGTTTAGTAGTAGTAGTTGGGGTTTTTAGCTTTTCAACCCTCCGTATTCTGTCTTTATTATAGTTTCTGGAGGTTTGTGGTTTGTTTGGTTTGAATATTGATGTTGAGAAAGGGGGAATATGATCTTTGCTTTTGATTAGTGAGTTTAGTTCTTAAATGAAAGATTTAATCATCAGATGTTTTTGTAAAAATATGGACATTGTTGCCTGGAAATCTTTGAAGTTGATTAATCAGTTGCCCAATTAATTACACTAACTTAGGTTGAATTTTTTTTATTTATGAAATGATGTTCTATTTCTTCTTTTCAAATTTGATGGCCAAGTTTGGCCATTTTAATGGAGTACTTTGGTTCAAAGGTTTCAATATTGCCGATTTTGCAGAATATAATCCTTTGTTCCTATCCTATCACTGCCCCATGAATTATGTATTGGCTCATGGATTGCAATGCATTCCTAAGAATTTAATTATACAAATGAAGTTGGAAGTATGTTCAGTTGGTAAGTATAATGGGTTGTCAAACAAAATAATGTTATTTCCGGGCATTCAGAATTTGTCGTTTAACATATATGCCGATGTGTACTTCATTCACTAATTAAAATGGCATGCACCATAAAAATAAGAATTTAGTTATGAGATAGTATTGGGCCATTCTAAATGAGGTGTATTTGTTGTTGCTCAGATTCGGTGTTGGCTTGTTTTAATGTCCAAAAAATATCTTTTCTGGCAAGGTTAACACTAAATAGCTGAATTTTATAGTCATGAGTAACGGGGCTCTGGCATTTTTAAATTCATTTGTTGATTTTTGTTTGTCTTTATCTGTAATGTAGAGCAACATATTCCCGACGTCCAGCATATCTGATTATGCCCTGGGAGGAGAAGGGGATCTATTCAAAGCTCCAGAGCCCATCATTGAAGAGCCACTGGGAAGCCTTGATCCCATGACAGCGGTCGTTTCAATGCTCTCTGGTGGGGAAGATGTGATCACCTCCCAAGGACTCAAGGTTGCAAATATTGAATCAATGCACAATGAGCAGCTTCTGAGCGAGGTTTTCTATGACTGGGACAAGGATCTCATGGAAAAAGCAGCCATTGATGCATCACTCGCTGAGGTCCTGGATATCAAATTTCCTGTTGCAATGACAGATGAAAACCAAAGTCGAGAAAAAAAATTGATTCCTGATGTACCATTTCAGAAAAGTGTGAGCTCAGGTGTTTTAACTTCAATGGAGTGGATGCATGGGACTGCAATGAAACCAAGTTTTCTGGATCTTATGGCAATGGATTTTGGATCTGTTTATGGGATGCGGAGAGCATTCAGTGAAGGAGATATAAAGGTCATACCGAATAACTTTGCTATGTTGTTAACTTTATTTGTGTGACTGCCTATATGCTTCTCAGAGCCTTGTTAGATACAGGAGGGTCTTTTTACAGACCTAGCTGCCGAAAATTGATGTCAAGGTTTTTGACATACTTCTTTGTGTGTGCACAATAAATTCTTTTCTCAAAGAAAAAAGAATTTTGCATCTTAAGTACTGGCCAGAAAGAAGATGACTCCAAATAGTGCCGTTAAAACTCTGTAAGTTCAAGCCTCTGCAATGGGTTACTGAGAACCAACTGATAAGGAGATAATAATAAGCATATGTGTATGTGTGCATAAACTCTTTTTATCTTTTTCATTTGTCTAAAATAACCCACTAGCTTCATGCAACCGAGCACAAAGCTTGTATTAGCTATGGAAAGTAGTCTATGGATTGAGAAACCTTTAGATGTTTCTGGCCATTTCCACAGGATGGGGCTGGGTCATTGATATTGAGTTTTTATGACAGACTCTTGGTAATGGCAATATGAGCCTCATCCAATCTCCTCTCGAACAGCCTGTGATGATCGTTAACTTCCCTATCGAGGACCGCAGGGAAAAGCTTTCCCGATACAGGAATAAGAAGACAAAGAGGAACTTTGGAAGGAGAATCAAGGTAAATATAAACAATTAATGTGGTCTTATATTTTTGGTCAATATTGCCTTGATAGAGAACAGACAACAAACTATGCAGAATCCCACATAGCAACACATCTGACATGGCTTTTCTCAGTATGCATGCAGGAAGGCTCTAGCGGACAGTCAACCAAGGATTCGTGGAAGGTTTGCAAAGACCGAAGAATCAGATGTTTCCAAGAGGCAATAACTGTAAGCTAATTTGGTAAGAAGAAGAAGTTAGTTTAATGATATAGCTAGGGCTGATGAAGAAGTGTAATGGAAGAGCTGGTTATTTAGTAGTGAAGCCTGGCGAAATTGTTACGAGACTATGCAAAGAAAGCCTAAAGTGTTCAATAAAGAAGTACCCCCCAACTCCTGCAAAATAGTTGATCTCTTATGCACTGCAATAACCTTCTTAGGGTTGTACATAGGGTTTGTTTCAATAAAGAGCAATGATACACTCACACACACTTCTACCGAAACTTTTACAAACTCTCTCACTGTAGCTATCACTGTAGCTACAATGATCTACAGTAAATCATTGTAGTTACAGTGAGAGAGTTTGAAAAAGTTTAGGGAAAAGTGCATGTGAGTATATCATTTTTGTTCAATAAAATGATAAACGAAGAATTGTACTTTTTCATACATACATTTGTTATATGAAATGACAATGTTCTCGATCCGGGCTCCTAGATGTACGTAGTCTTGTCGTTGCAAATATATAAGTTATTTTTACGATTAGAACCTTTGATATCATGTCACAACCGAGCAATATTTACTGTTACGTCAAGGCAAAAAATAAATAAATAAATAAATAATAGAAAACTAATTGAAGAAATTATAACAAAGTGGAAAATAGACTTTAAAATTGTACAAATGCTTAAATTTTAGTTTAAATACAAGTACATATTACATAAAACTTTTTTATGAAATTCTTATTTGGAGTCGTGTAAAGTTCCCAAGGGGTGTGACTTGGTGGTGTAGGGTCCAGGATCTCACCTTGAGGTTCTGGGTTCGAATCCAGGGAGTGCACTTCTTGTAAGAGCCTGGGACAGCCGGTGGTTTTACCTGCGCCGTGGCCCAGAATGAGTGGTTTGATGGCGGGGTTTCCAACGTTTCAAAAAAAAAAAAAAAGTCGTGTAAAATTATCACATTAATTTTTGAATTAAAAGTGAACAATTATTTGATACATAAGTACCACTCACGTGATACAATATCACTGTATCTTAACTTTATATGCATCATACGAGACGTGTTAGCTCTAATAGGTTATATGGACCTCGTCCTTTGAGAAAAAAAGACCACCCTCAACATAGCTTATAGGTGATTGAATCAAATAGAAAAGGTTCCTTGAAAATAATATAAATTTTTCGAGGAAATGGATATGGATATCCGGATAAATTATATACCAGTCTTTTTTATCCGTTTTTACTCGAGAGACGAATCTTAGCCACCAATTATTCATTTTCGATTAATTCGAAACAACTTACTCTCATAATTGTGCAAGACTCCAACCCTCTACCTTATGGATAAGGGAGGAAGTGTCAATAAATTTTAAGGTATCATTTTGTAGAGAATATGAATTGAAAATATAATCTAACTTATAAGTTTATCAAATTCTTTATCAAACGGTATATAATTAAATGAGTTGTAGACAAAATTTGTTGTCTCTAATATCAAAAAACAATCAAATCTATATAGAGGAATTGGCTGAGCCGACGGACTGCAAGTGACCACAATTTATTTTAAAAATCACGAGTAAAACCTATTGTCACCTTTAAAATATTATATAACACTGTTCTTCTATAAATTTATAATTTTATCTTTGATTAATTAACGTAGGAAAAAAATCTAATTAAATTAAAGGAGGAGAAAAAAAAAACTAATTAAACTCAAATATCAATTTATAGAATGTGGATACAGTTCTGAGTTTAATTGTCCCAAGATTTTTATATTATTTTACCTATGTAGTTCACGATTAAGATATAATTATATTTTATATAGGTTTTAATAGGTTTCTTATAGGTGCCTATAATATTACCTTTAATTTTTCTAATTAATCACTATTTTGAGAAATTTTAGAAACTGATAGCTAGATCTGTCAATGATAGTGTCATTGACAACGTGAAAGTTTCAAATTAAGCTAATGAAAAATTTACCAAACTCCAGCAAATTATGAGGCTTTGTTGAGAATATGCATGTGGGGTTATTTGTAGAATCATAATGGGTTTTGTTAGTAGTTATATAATTATATATATTTTTATTAGGGTGCCGAAGAAGTGGGGTTTTATAAGGAGAATAAGGGGAGGTAAGTTAGCCTAGAGGTGGCCGGCGGTTCGGTTCGGTTCGGGGGAAGGGCGCATCGGAAGCGCGGTTCGGGCGAAATCGTAATTTAATTTTTTTTAAATTACCGAATAAATTATTCAATATCTAATATGAATAATTTATTCATATTTCACATAATCTATTTATTCGATATCAAATAAACATAAATGTATATGAAACGTCTCGAAATTTTTACGAAAAATGGCCTAAAACACGTTTTTGACCGAACCGACCACCCAACACTTATGGAGACTGCCCAGGTCAGCCCCAATAGTGTTAAGGCAGTTCATGGGCTGCCCGAACAGTGACAAATTCACTGTTTGGAAAGCCGTCACCCGGTTGGCTCAAAAGTCACCCGGTAATACCGTTTTTGGCCGTTTTCGTTTATTTCAAACTCCGAAACACTTTCCGGAAATTGTTCCAACCCCCAAAACACATCCAATACATTCATAAGATATCATTTTCATCATCAAAAATAGAACAATTCCAGGTCTGATCCAGAAACCGAAAATGTCTAATTTCATGCTTTAAATCCAATTTTCAAGATTAATCCAATTAATCCACAACACCAATCAAAGTCACCATATATGAAGCACCCAAGAACAATAATAGGTGTCACAAGAGTGGTTATAACACTCTAGAATAGCAAATCATCATCAAATGATCAATTTGGACAACAATTACAATAATTTCATCCAAATACACTTCACACATGCACACAAGCTTCCAATTCATCCACCACAACCAAAAGCCCCAATTTTTCAGAATTAAAGGAACCCTAGATACTTTCTAAATCATCAAGAAACAAGAAACTAAATTTTCAAGCTTATGGTTAAAGTAGATTACCTTTAATCTCTTGTTTCCTAAGTCTTTTTCTTGATTTTCCTTCATTTCTTCATGGATTCATCAAACAAAATTTGAAACCCGTTTTTTTTTTGTGCCATGGTGTAGAATGAATCAAGAAGAAAATATTTTCCCCTTTTTAATATACATAACCGACTTTATGGGGGCAATTTTGAAAAAATTTAATCCAATTAATAAATCAACTTCATATTAACAAATCAAATTTGGACAAATAAAGTTTAATTAAATCATGCTATGTGTACATATAATTGGCCATATTTTTCAAAACATTTATGAAATATAAATATTATTTAATCATTTAAATATTTAACAATTAAATATCTAAATATTAATTAATATAATTATTATTATTATGTATTTTTATTTACAATAAATAACAAATACATATATTTATGGCATGTGTCAAAATCTCATTTGACGAATAATTAATGTGTATGTAATCGTATTATGTATCAAATACAAATACACAGTAATTACGATTGACCAAAAATGCCCCTATGCATGTGTTATCGTTTAACCGATTAAATGATTCAAATTAACTCATTTAATCCAGTGAAGTATTATGAATAATCCGTATTATTCATATCGCGTTGTCCAAGTGCTCAATGAGTACACTTCATATTGTGAGACTCTCTAAGTTTAGGTTTATCCATCACGAAATCTAATTTCGTGTCCATAATTCACCCACTCATGAATTATGACGACCACAGATAATCTCGCTAAACTATGCAAGTCGAGGTCATTGCATACGTATAATCCCTCCATCACAGGTTATCCATACCTGGGGTATAGATAAAAACGTCAAACCTGTTCGATATAATATAGTCGACTTTCAATTTACGATATCTAAATAACACTTGGAACTGATTTATGAAGTTATATCACGGCCATGGATTTACTAGATCGTAAACACGTGAGGACGCCTATGCCCTGTACACAGGACTGACGGATCATATCTTGATACACACTGGATATCATGAGCATCAGTCCACACCCAACGAACAGGCGGAGGTCTGATCTAAATAGATCGGTGACGTGACTATCATCAAAGTGTGGAGGATAACTCATATATCCTACTGTGGTATCTCAAGTCAAATGACCACTATGCTCGCTCAACTCGAGAAGATTCCTATTGACGTTGGTGTACCATATATTAGGAAATCTTCAGTGAGTCGTTCAGTGTTTACCAAATAAACATCTACATGTCTATACGAGTCTCCCGAGACTCATAGTTCACTGGGATAAACCATCGGACCAAGTCACAATATACGACATGTACTGGTCTCAATATTAGTATGGAAGCACTCACTGTTACTACATTGGGGTTTTTTAAGAATTTCAGAATTTCTCTGTTGAAATAATAGTCAAAGAACAAATACAACCAAAAGTCTTTCAGCATAACAGAAGAAAGAAAAACAGCATTAAAGATTTGTGAATATTCCATTGGAGAAACATATAAAGTTTACCCTTCTATATTTTCATATCATATGTAGCCAAGTTTCAATATCTTGCTTTTCTGAAATATGCCAAATGGCTTGGTGGACCTTGTCTACAAGTGATGGATCTTTTCTCATCATTCATCCTATTTCAGTAATAGCATTGACATTTTTTATAATGTCAGTGAACATTATGGTTAGCCTTTTGGGTATTTTTCTTCATGCATGAAATTGCAGATGCTTTTCCATTTTTACTCGTTCTTCCTTCTCGATTCTGAGACAAGCTTGACGCTAAAATTAGGAATTACTGTTTTGTTTGTGGTGACAGGATCTACAGAACGCAAAGTCGGCATTTGAGAAAAGCCGCTTTAATTTAGTATGTATACTACGTTTTCAAATCTCCTTTGCTTTTCTTGATAATCATAAGTTTTTCTTCAATCCTTTTACTTCTAATGACCTCGCCTTGGCTTTAAGGAATTCAGGTTAGTGCACTCATGAATATCGAAGCGAAAAAGAAGTATGAGTTCTTGGAATCTATAAGTGCAATTATGGATGTGCATTTGAGATATTTCAAGCTGGTCTGCCCTTTTTTTTTTCTATTTTTTCTATTATATTAACCTTCTTAATGTGTTTGTCTGTTTATTCAGTAAGCTGAGATGAACTTGTTGACGGCTGATTTTGGTCTCGGGGTAATATGGGAATATCACCTCCGAGGTAATCTTCTTCAACGGTGAATTTGTTTGGTTATGGGGGACCAAAAGCAAATTTAGCGGGAGACGGGAAAACACACCAATCGACAAAGAGATTTAACGTGGTTCGGTGGATTTTGGGATCCGACCTACGTCCACGGACAAGAACAGGGTGGTACTTTTTATTACTCAAATACACTCCTCGGGTCTCTTCTTTGCTTTTACAAATCGGAGCTTGATGATTCTAATCCCCCACTCTTGTGATGATTTTCAGATGTCTTTTACACATGCTCTACCCTCCTATTTATAATAATACAGAAATCAGACTCCTATTTGCATAAGAAATCCTATTTGAACTCAATCTTCTCTTCTTGTAGGGATTCCTGATCCGGTATTGCCTTCTTCTTCCGTATTCCCTTTTGGATTCTGACTCCTTCTCCTTGTGAGAGTATGATATCTTTCTTATCTTATCCACAAGAATGGGGTGCTGTTGTCTTGAACACGGCTCGTTGTCTGGTCGGTCTTCATGAGGTCGGCCATGATAATCTTTTGTGCTGATAGTGTTTCTGCCGACCTTATAGTGATCGGTCATCTGGACCAAAGTGGTCGGTCTTCACATGTTGTGGTCGGGTCGATTACATGATCTCATCCAGTCAGGGAATTACCCTTTTGCCCTTGTCGTACTGTCTTAAATGTTGTAGCGCCTGAAAACACCATCAACATCTGTCCCCTAGTTCTCGGTTCCAACGAGTGTGCTAGTTGGTGCCGGGAACTATATAATAGTTTTGCTCTGTTTGGAGGTTGATCTGAGGTCGAGAAACGCTTTGTTGTCTCTTTTCCAGCGCCTTGTCTCGAGACACGCAACAGTCACGTCCGCTTAAATACCCATCAAATCAACTTTAGGGTTTCTTCTAAGTTCGACACTTGTCGAACATCCGACGGGTTCCCGCCAAAACCGATGGTGATGAGCGTCTCAGTCATGACTATAAGAAAGCGAGGCTTTCACTGTTTCTATTTTTTTTTTCTTTTTGGCAATTTCTCATTTTCTTCCGAAAACCTTTCTGTGGTCCGTCCAACTCCGTGCTCTCGAAGCTCAACCGTGGTCTTCTTCTTTTTCTTCGCTGTGCACATAAGGAACGGGCATCACCGCACCGTATAACCTCCTACTTTTTGAGAAGAACAAGTAAGTCTTCTGAGCGACCTCTCCTCTTTTGTATGCTGTGATTCTGTTTGTTTATTTTGCTTAGGGAGAGACTTGTGGTTTTGCTGGGTCTTGCTTTAGGGCACTTTTAGAGACTCCCTATCTAGTTTAGCACGGAAACCGTGGGTAGCTCCTCATAGACTGATTCTCCTCACTTCTCTGTTTTTCTGGGTGTCAGGGATGTCCGACAATAGTTCTTCCTCCGAAAGGCCTGCCAAGATTTCAACTCCCCCTGCTGAAGAGCTCTCCTCGGGCTCAGGGGCACCTAGTGTAGAAGACCTTGACACTACCCCTACTCCCTCTGAGGTCGAACAAGATAGTTATCATCAGAGGGTTCCTCGGAGGGATCCGGAGCCAGGTGACCTGGACAGCTCGGCTCTGGACATGAATCGGTCTTCAAAAATAACCGAGGATGATCTGGCGCTGCTGCGGAAAAAATATGATATACCCATAGACATTGCCCTGGAAGTTCCTGGACCGATGGATCGTGCTAGTCAGCCGGACGAAGGTTCGGTGGCACTCCTTCCTATCTTCTTTGAATGCGGGTTGCGGTTGCCGATCCAGCCTTATTTTGCTTGGATGTTGGCCGAGATGGAGATCGCCCCCTGTCAGCTGAGTCTGAATAGTTGGAGAATTCTGGCCGGGTTGTATACAGCTTGGCATCGGGCAGGACTCGGCGAGCCTTCTTTTGAAGAGGTGAAGAGGGTGTATATCGTCTGAAGGCCAACCCAAAGGCTCATCATGGTTGGTACTACCTCTCTGCTTACAGTAGTCCATTGAACGTCGTCCAGAAGCTCCCTGACTCTAATAAGAATTTCAAAGATCTCTGGTTCTGGGCCACTGGGGATTGGGGGCGGACCTTGAGGTCGGATGAAGGGGAGACCTTGGTACCGGATATTTTTAGGGCGGGAGGTTAGGAGACCGACCTTTAGCTTCTTTCTCTTTTCTCTTATTTGTTTGGGTTCTTACCCTTCTTCTTCTATTCTTCTTAGCCTGTTGGAGGGATGCTCCCAAAGTTTCCCACCAGGTTCGGCGGCGAGTATTCTGGGCTCGTCGGTATGCTGCCAACTGGAGGGAGTTGGTTAATGAGGCGGCTTTCGTTGAGTCTGGCCTTACTCGGGCTGTCCCTACGGAAGTCTCGGGTCGGATAGGTAGATGTTTGCTGACTCTTAGTGGTCTTTCCCGTTTGCTTATTTTGTGTTTGATGTCTTTGTTATGTTCTCGGATCCTGATTTCTCTTTCTTCCCTTTTTGTAGGCATGTCGAAGAGGCCAAAGTTTCTTGAGAAGTTGGCCGGCACTATGACGAAGACCGGTCAAGCTGAAGTTGGATCTTCCCGGGTACAGTCTGATCCTGCTGGGAAGGCGTCTCAAGGACAAGTTCAACCGGGTGTTCGGGGACTATCTTCTCCTTCTGGCGTGCAGTCATCAGGATTTGCTCGTCTTGCCAGTCCGCCGAAGCCTCTCAGGAAGAGGAGGCGTCAGTTTGGGACCGAGGAGGCCGAGTTGGCTCAAGAGGTAGAAGAGGAGGAGGCTGCTCCGGTCAAGAGGAAGGACGTCCGTAGGGGGAGGAAGTCCTCTGAAGGCTCCTCCAAGAGACGGAAGGGCTCTGTGGTCCTCGGGGCGGATGACTTGGGAGAAAGCATCCGGGAGGCTACTTCACACTTAGTGCCGGCTTTCAATGAATTGGCCGAGGTGATTCCCCCGGGGGAGGTTTCGAGGTATGAGGATATATCTCCCGAAGGCATTGTGACTGAGATGAGTTCTCAGATGGCAAAGGTATTTTTACTTTCCTTCTCGGTTTTTGGGTCTTGGTCCTTTTTACTTTATGTCTTGACTCCCTTTTCCTTTTTTGTGTGCAGGCCAACTACCTCATGGCCAAGAATAAGGGTCTTCTTCTGACTCTGTTGTCCGAGGGTGGTCAGGCCCAGAGGCTTCAAAATCGTCTCTCCGAAGTGGAGGCAAAACTGGCTGACCGGGAGGAGGTGATTAAGAATCATGAGGCGACCGCTATTGAGAATTTCAAAACGAACAAGGCTCTCAAGGTTGCCGCTGCGCTGGAAAGAAAGCTTGTTGATAATGCCAGGGAGGACCTGAAGGTTGCCCAATCTGAGATTGGCGTTCTGAAGGGGAAGGTAGCAAGTGCTGAGGCCAAGTTGAAGAACAAAGACGAGGAGGTTGCACGGGCCCGAGATAGTCTTGAGAGGAAAGAGGCCGAGTTGAGGAGAGAGAGACCGATCTTGAGGAGAGAGAGACCGAGCTTGGGAAGAGGGAGGCTGATCTTGAGGCCGAGAAGGAGGCCATCCGTCTTGAGGGAGTTGGCGACTGTGCCGAGATGATACCGATGGTGCTGCCGAGTCTGAACATGGACCCTATTTATGCGGCCATCAGTTACTGCAAGGGGGATATTTCGGAGGAGGAGTTTCAGAAGTGGATCCCTCCCCCACCTGAGGAGGTGATGGATCCCGCCCCCATTTCGGTTGTTCCGGCTTCCGAGGATCCTCATGAAGAACGACCGGAGGTTCCTGCCGCGGGCGAGGACTGCCTTGAGATCCCTCCTCCTATCCCTGAAGCAGAGGTCTCCCCTGCTGCCGAGGTCGAAGCCGCAGCTCCTCCTCCTGATGCCGAGCCGCTTCTCCCGCCATCTGAGCTAGCTGAGGAAGAGGTTTCTGCCCCTGTGCGGGCTGAATGAGAAAGGGTAACCCTACCGGGGCCCTATGTACACTTTAACTTTTTGTAATAACATTACAATTTGTATTTATACACACATATATATTTATGTCTATTTCTTTCTCTCATTTTTTTTATGCTTCTTATTATCCTAACAATTTTAAGGCTCATCAGGGGTCAGCATGAGCCGGAGGGGTCTAATTTGACCCCGAGCAGAGTGAGGCACTTGGACCCGGGGGAATGTTATGTCCCCAGTCCAGAGAGCTGACTTGGTGGGACGTACCTCGACCCCGAGCTGAGCGAAAGACTTGGGTTCTGGGGGAATGTTACCTCCCCAGACCAAAGAAGCTGACTCGGTGAGACGTAACCCGACCCCGAGCTGAGTGAAAGACTTGGGTTCTGGGGGAATGTTACGTCCCCAGTCCAAAGGGCAGACTCGGTGGGACATCGCCCGACCCCGAGCTGTAAGAATCACTTGGTCCTGGTGGAATGTTACGTCCCCAGTCTAAAGGGCAGACTTGGTGGGACATCGCCCGACCCCGAGCTGTAAGAATCACTTGGTCCTGGGGGAATGTTACGTCCCCAGTCCAAAGGCAGACTCGGTGGGACATCGCCCGACCCCGAGCTGTAAAAATCATTTGGTCCTAGGGGAATGTTACGTCCCCAGTCCAAAGGGCAGACTCGGTGGGACATCGCCCGACCCCGAGCTGTAAGAATCACTTGGTCCTGGGGGAATGTTACGTCCCCAGTCCAAAGGGCAGACTTGGTGGGACATCGCCCGACCCCGAGCTGTAAGAATCACTTGGTCCTGGGGGAATGTTACGTCCCCAGTCCAAAGGCAGACTCGGTGGGACATCGCCCGACCCCGAGCTGTAAAAATCACTTGGTCCTAGGGGAATGTTACGTCCCCAGTCCAAAGGGCAGACTCGGTGGGAATCGCCCGACCCCGAGCTGTAAGAATCACTTGGTCCTGGGGGAATGTTACGTCCCCAGTCCAAAGGGCAGACTCGGTGGGACATCGCCCGACCCCGAGCTGTAAGAATCACTTGGTCCTGGGGGAATGTTACGTCCCCAGTCCAAAGACAGACTCGGTGGGACATTGCCCGACCCCGAGCTATAAGATCACTAGGTCCTGGGGGAATGTTACGTCCCCAGTTCAAAGGGCAGACTCGGTGGGACATCGCCCGACCCCGAGCTGTAAGAATCACTTGGTCCTGGGGGTGGGACATCGCCCGACCCCGAGCTGTAAGAATCACTTGGTCCTGGGGGAATGTTACGTCCCCAGTCCAAAGGGCAGACTCGGTGGGACATCGCCCGACCCCGAGCTGTAAGAATCACTTGGTCCTGGGGGAATGTTACGTCCCCAGTCCAAAGACAGACTCAGTGGGACATCGCCCGACCCCGAGCTGTAAAAATCACTTGGTCCTGGGGGAATGTTACGTCCCCAGTCCAAAGACAGACTCGGTGGGACATCGCCCGACCCCGAGCTGTAAAAATCACTTGGTCCTGGGGGAATGTTACGTCCCCAGTCCAAAGACAGACTCGGTGGGACATCGCCCGACCCCGAGTTTGTTTATCTCAGTGGCCTCGGCGGAACGAAATCCAGCCCCGAGCCGAAGTTTTTTGAATAGTCCCGGTGGTGGTTGTTTTTGCTTTCAAAGGATGTTGCCAGAAAAGGAATTTTTATTTATGCTTGGGGGTGTGCTGCCCTCTTTACAACAGTTGTTCCGATTCGGTGTTTTGCCCGGTTTCTCGGTGATTTTGTAGGGTCCTTCCCACTTGGCACCTAACGACCCTTCTTCTGGTCGTCGGGTGTTCAGAGTCACTTTTCTTAGCACTAGATCGCCTGTTAGAAAGGAGCGGGTCCGAACTCTCCTATTGTAGAAGCGGGTCATTCTCTGTTGGTAGACTGCTGCTCTTACTGCTGACTGTTCTCTTCTTTCTTCGATCAGGTCGAGGTGGTTTTTGATAAGTTCTTCGTTCCGCTCGTTCTCAAAGTGGCGGACCCTGTGGGTTGATATTCCGATCTCTGCTGGGATGACGGCCTCACATCCGTATGATAGGGAGAAGGGTGTCTCTCCTGTTGAATCCTTGAAGGTCGTCCGGTGTGCCCACAGTACTTCCAGTAGCTCCTCGACCCATAGGCTTTTGCTTGATCCCAGTCGAGCTTTCAGGTTTGACTTGATGGTTTTATTGGTGGCTTCAACCTGCCCGTTTGACTTGGGATGGGCTGGCGAGGCGAATTTCAAAGTTATCTGGAGGTCTTCACAAAGTTTCCTGAATCCCCTGCTGTCGAATTGCTTTCCGTTGTCGGTGATGATTGCTTGGGGGATTCCGAACCGACAGATTATATTTCTTTTCAGGAACTCTGTGGCCTTCTTTTCCGAGATGGTGGACAATGGCTCTGCCTCTACCCATTTGGTAAAGTAGTCTATGGCCACGATTGCATATTTTGCCTGACCTCGTCCTTTCGGCATTGGCCCTATGATGTCTAGCCCCCACTGTGCGAAGGGCCAGGGGCTGGATATGGTGGTCAGCTCTGCTCTGCCGGCTGATGGTAGAGGTTGGAATTTTTCTGGCAACCTTCGCATTTCCGTGCTATCCTCACGCCAACCTGGTGCATGGTTGGCCAGTAAAACCCTTGCCTCAAGGCTTTGAAGGCGATTGATCTTCCCCCGGCGTGGCTTCCGCAGATGCCTGCGTGAATCTCTCTGAGCACGTAGTCTGCTTCTTCTGGTGCTAAGCATCTTAGGAGGGGTACGGTGTATCCTCTCCGGTAGAGTACTCCTTCAATCAGGGAAAACTTGGTGCTCTTGAACTTCAGCTTCCTGACCTCCTTTTTATCTTTAGGGGTTTCTCCTGTTTCCATATATCTCCTGATCGGCTGCATCCATGAATCTTTGCCTTCTTCTTCTAGTACATCTACCTCTGTCTCCCCTATGCTTCTTTCTCGGAGGTATATAAGAGGGATTACCCTGGGGTTTTCTGTCCTCATTGAAGAGGCGAGTCGGGCTAGGGAATCTGCTTTGCAGTTGTCTTCTCGTCCGACCTGTTCGAAGAGTACGTTTCCCACTTTCTCCACCCATTTCTTCACTTCGGCCAGGTAAGCTACCATGGCTGGTTCTCTGGCTTGAAAGTCCCATTTCAGTTGTTGTATTGCTAGCTGAGAATCACTCATGATCACTACGTTGTGGACCCCTACTACCGTACATAGCCTTAGTCCGACCAGTATTGCTTGTACTCTGCTTCGTTGTTTGTAGTTTTGAAGGCGAATTTGAGGGCGAGCAGTATTTCTTCTCCCTTTTCACTTTTTAGTGCTACCCCTGCTCCGTAGCCGTGCGAACTTGCGGATCCGTCTACAGACATTTCCCACCTGTCTTCTTCCACGGCCAAGACCTGTGGTTCCGTGAGTTCTGCTATGAATTCCGCTAAGGTCTGCCCTCTTATTACTGTTCTTGGGAGGTAGGAGATGTCGTGCTCGCTTATTTCCACTGACCACTTCATCAGTCTCCCTGAGGCCTCTGGTTTTTGCAAGATTTGTCTCAGGGGATAATCCGTGTATACCTTGATAGGATGGGCCTGAAAGTAGGGTCGTAACTTCCGTGCCGCAGTGACCAGGGATAGGGCAATGAGTTCGTGCATGGGGTATCGAGTTTCTACGTCCAGCAGGGCTTTACTGACATAGTAAACCGGTTTCTGGACATGGTCGGTCTCTTATACCAGTGCCGAGCTTATTGCGTGCTTTGAGACGGCCAGGTATAGATACAGTGTCTCCCCTGGGAGGGGTTTGGCTAGGAGAGGGGGCTGTGCCAGGTATTGTTTTAGGTGCTGGAAGGCTTCTTCGCACTCAGGTGTCCAGTCGACCCCTTTTTGAGCTTTTTTGATGACTTTGAAGAAAGGATGGCACTTGTCGGTTGCTCGCGAGATGAACCGTTGAGTGCGGCGATCCTTCCTGTAAGGCTTTGTACTTCCTTAACTGTCCGGGGCGATTTCAGGTCTAGCACGGCTTGTATCTTTTGCGGGTTCGCTTCAATACCTCGTGAACTCACCATGTAGCCCAGAAATTTTCCTGAGGCTACCCCGAATGCACACTTCTCTGGATTGAGCTTTAAACTGTGTTTCCTCAGGAGTTCGAAAGTTTTCTTCAGGTCGGCCACGTGGTCTCTTGGTTCTCCGGACATTGTTATCATGTCGTCGACATATACCAGCATGGTTGTGCCGATGAGCGGTTTGAAGATTTTGTTCACCAGTCTCTGGAAAGTCGCCCCTGCATTCTTCAATCCGAAAGGCATTACTTTATAACGGTACAGCCCTTGGTCAGTGACAAAGGTGGTCTTCTCCTCGTCCGCAGGGTGCATCTTGACTTGATTGTATCCCGAGAAAGCGTCCATGAAGCTTAGCAGCCCTTGGCAGGCTGTTGTGTCTACCAGTTGGTCTATATTTGGGAGGGGAAAGCTGTCTTTTGGACATGCTTTGTTGAGGTCGGTGAAATCTACGCACATTCTCCATTTTCCGTTAGATTTTTTCACCAATACCACGTTGGACACCCATTCTGGGTATTTTACTTCCCGGATGAAACCGGCTTTCAGCAATTTTTCCACCTCGGTTGCTATTGCTGTGCACCATTCCTGGTTGAATATTCTCCTCTTCTGTTTTACTGGTTTGTGTAATGGGTTCACTGCTAAGCGATGACTTACGAATTTTGGGTCGATTCCGGGCATGTCATCGTGTCCCCATGCAAAAACGTCGGGATACTCTTGTAGACATTCCAACAAGTCTTTTCTTAGGGCCTCGTCTAGAATTCCCCCTATTCTTATGCTTTTCTTTGGCCCGAATAGTTTTACTTCTTCTAACTCTTCGGTTGCTCCGAGCCGTGCGGCTTTATCGGGCCGGGGAGCAGGGTCTTTCTTCGTATTTTCGTCGTCCTCGTCCCTCTGTCTCTTCTTGGTGCCTCTTTCCACGCAGAGGGTCTCTCGTGAGAAAGTGGCAAAACAGCTGCGGGCTATCTTCTGGCTTCCGCATATGATCCCGATCCCTTCCCGTGTGGGGAACTTCAATTTCAAGTAATAACAGGACATTGCGGCCTTGGTTTTCATCATGAAGGGGTGGCCGACAATGACTTGATAACTGCTCATGCAGTCTACTATAGTGAAGTTTATCATGATTGTTCGGGTTTTGGGGGCAGCTCCGATCGTCATTGCTAGTTGAATTCTTCCCAGCGGGACGACCGTTGAACCCCCGAAACCGTACAGGGGGGTGCTGTCCTCGGTTAGAGCTGTGTACTCTACCCCCAGGATTTCCAAAGTTTCTTTGGAAATTATGTCTACCGCGCTCCCGGGATCCACCAAGATTCTGTCCACTTCTGTGCCGCCGATTGTTGCTTTGATTATTAGTGCGTCGTCATGGGGGAAACTTACCCCCTGAGCGTCTTCATCGGTGAACATAATGGGTGTTGACCGATTTCCTCGTGGGTTTGGGATTTTTTCTGTTTTCAGCACCTCTGTCCCCCGTGCTCGGCTTCTGTGTCCTTTTGTTCGCCTGTCGTTCCGGGCGTGGCGTTCTTTAAGCCCGGGAGTCTCCTGTACGTCTTCGTTGTACTTTCTATCTTCCCTCTCGGAGCTGTAAAATCTGTCGGAGGAGGGGTCGGGTGATTGTTCCTC